>WOFM01000356.1:0-56077 GCA_011428145.1 Ericerus pela
TTCGAAATATATCCAGAGAGAGAGAGAGAGAGAGAGAGAGAGAGAGAGAGAGAAAGAGAGAGAATTTTGTACTCGTGTACAATATAACTTGGTCAATATTCGAGCATAATACAATAGACGAAAAAGACAATGGTGAAGGACACGAAAAACAATAGCTACTTCAAACAATGGCCTTAAACAATGGCCTTCCAAGAGCGTATGTCGGGTCTAAAACAATAGCAATATAACAATGAAGTAGTGGTCGACAATAGAAAAATAAGACAATGGTCTTCCAAGAGTGTATGTCAGGTTCAGACCTGACATACGGTCCGAGTAGGCCTAATATGGTCAAAAGTAGGCATTTATTCGAAATTGACCGGTGATATATGGAAAATGGGCGTTTTTTAGGGCGTGACCCTGTACCTGACATACGATAAAAGACATTTTCATACTACTAAGGTTCCGGGGGAATTATTATTGATTTTTAGTTTTTCGGATTTTTTCGTAATAGAATTAGTTGCTACAAGGGAATTGAAATTTACGATAGCAAATTTGGTGTGTCCAATCGGATGTATTAGAGTTTGGTTATTATTAAGATTACATTTAAATGAACAAGATTGTAATAAATTTTGGTTTAAGTCTTGAAAGAAAAGATTTTTTGCACATGAAGATAATTTATCACTTCCTCTATTAGATGGAAGGAAGCATAATGGTTTACCATAGTTACAGTAGTGAAGATTAGTTCCACTAATGTACCATACGGAGTTTGTTCTGATTTCGTGAATAATCAGGGATAGTTCTTGATCCCAGCTGCACTGTTCATTAGAATGACTTTTGAATGTGAGCGGAATGAAGTTGTAAATTTTGTATTTAGAGTCTAATTGTTTTAAGGGAATTTTGATTTCTAATTCTAAGGTATTTTTAAAGAAACTGCAGTTTACAAGTTCAGCATGATAGTAGTTTTGAATATCCTTAATGGGGATGGCTAGATCAAGGTCTAGATTTTTTGTAATTTCCAAAAGTTTTAGTATATCTTTTTTCAATATATCTTTCGAGATATTCGAAGAGGGGATCATATGAGACTTACAAGACGTTAGGATGTTTGATAATCTTAACGTGTTTATAAGGTAATTATCATAATTATTTACGAGTAATTATGATTTTTAGGAATTTATTAGGAAACGGGAATGCTGGGGCGAGGAGAGAGATAGATTTTTACAGACGTTCGAAACTACAAATTTCGGTCATACGTTTGGTATAAAGTTTAGTAAGTTTGACCGATCAGTTTAAGTTTTACAATTGTCTGAGTTCGGTTCTCTAATCATTTTCCGATTTTCTTCCATTTTTTTCATGTTATAGTTATTATTTTTTCATATTCTTTTCTGGGTTTTTATTTTGTTTCATCGCACCTAGTTCAGTGAAGTGCGGTTTTGTTTTTTTTCTTCGGGACCAGTTCGCGTAGTTTTACTCTTTTTCTTTTATTAATTTGTTTTTTTTTTTTCAATTTTCCTGATAAAAAATGCCTATCACCTACATGAACGACCAAATGTTTGTCTCTCAAGGAAAGGTAGAAGCCAACGAGACCTGGTTTATCGGTAGCCAGGTTCTCACGAAGATTCATCCATTCCAGGACTGTCCCTGCTAACTGTGGCTTTTCTATTCCCTACATCAGTTGTTTTCCCTTTTCTATCGTGTATCGAGTGAGGCGAATAGAGGGGCGTTCCTTAGTGAGTTCGAACCACATCGAGTGCAGGAAGAAACCATCGAGGAGGACATTAGCTACTGGAGCCATTCTGTGAGGTTTGTTTGTTGTCCGTCGTGCGAGGAATTCACAAAACGAATGCTCTTTTCACTCCGAGTGTTTTATCCTCGTGCCATAATGGTCGAGTTTGGATACTTGGGGTTAAAGCTCGAGTTTTGTGGGAATTTAGACACGCGTGGAATGGTCGGCCTGGGGGTACTCTCAGGGCTGTTGGTTGGTTTGCTTTGTGTATCACAGCAGACCAACAAGGCAGTCACCATTGAGTACGTCCATGTCGACTGGGCATACCTCACAGATTTCCTGATTGGTCCAGACTGAGTCAATTTTGCTCAGTTTTTAAACCAGCATTATAAACCACGGCTGGACGTCTCGGTTTCTATCGTTGGTTTTCACATGGTCTGTCACAACGATGCCACTGAAGGTAACCGTGCCATGTTGCTTCGGGGAAGATGGTTGCTGACTGATCCCACCATTTACTCGTTCCTTTGGGACACTCCCTCTGTTGAGGACAGCGTCTCCACAGTGGACTCGAGTTTGGGAGAGGAAGAAGCCTCGAACGAGAATCCATCTCCGATGTTGACCGACACTAGTAGCACTACCATTGGGGAGCACCTCACCAAATTTCTGGAATGCTATGCAGACACCTGGGCAATTGGTGAGTTTTCTAATTTTTTATACCATTTAGTTTTAAGAATTTTGGTATTTTTTTGGATCTAGTGTTTTATTTGTTTATTATTAATTTTATTAAGAGGGAATGAGAGATAAAAGGGAGGATGGAAAAAAAAGAGAAGAGAAGAAAAAAAAGGAGGAAGAAAAGAAAAGTCGTGAGTGAAAAAACACGTAGATGCAGGTAATATACTTTACACACATCTACTCTTGTTTTTTCCGAGGGCGACCCCTTGGTTTAGGTAAGATTTGGGTTGGGATGGGGGTTTCGAGATTTTCGCTGTTTTCTTCCGAATTTATTTTGCTATTTGTTTCGTTATTGTTACGAGATTTATACGGGATTAATCGTCGCACGTGCACCGTTTTGTCGTATGCAGTTTTATCGTCTGTTTTAATGCGAATTATGTAATTTAGATCCGTGACCTTCCTAACAATTTTATGAGGTCCGGTGTATTTCATTTTATTTTTCACGACGTTTTTTGATTGACGCAGCAGAACAAGGTCGTCGGGCTTGAAGTCAATGATCTTGTGGTGCGCGTTATAATGTTTTGCATTTTTTTCCGATGCCTTTTTTGCTAAGCTCGGTGTTTTTTCTCTCGTTTGAATAAGTGTTTCAATTTCTTCTTCACAAGTTATATTATTTTTAGAGTTTTCCAGTATTTCTGGTAAGTGTACTTCAGGATTAAATCCATGAAGTAGGTAAAATGGGGATTTATTATTTAAATGTTCAATCGGACTTATATTGTATGCAAAGATAATTTTATTAATGGTCTCGATCCATTCTTTTTCATTTGAATGGTTGTATTTCAAGAGTGATTTTTTAATGACACTGTTGATTTTTTCAACAAGTCCTTGCGATTGGGGGGAATAAAAAGAGGAGTAAATAATTTTGATATTATTCTCTTCACAGAATTTGCGAACGGATTCATTGGCAAAATGACCTCCGTTATCGCAAGAAATTTTTCTGGGTGTGCCATACGTGTAACAAATAAATTTCAAATACTCAATTACGCATTGAGCATTTGGGTTTTTTGTTGGGTGTATGGTACAAAAGTTTGTGCTTTTGTCGACACCGACAAGCACGTACGAGTGTTCATACTCGGTATCAAACTTCCCTATGAAATCAATTTCTAAATGAGAAAATGGTTTAGGATTTTCGATTTCTATATGTTTGAGGTAGCCCGCCTCTTTTGGGGAATTCTGTGCCATTTGACACTCATGACACGACAATACATATTCCGTTATTTTTTGTACCATGTTTTTGAAGAAAAACTGGTTTTTTATTTTATTTTTAGTTTTTTTGATTCCGAAATGACCTCCATACAACAGATCGTCATATAATTGTTTTAGGACTACCGGAATTAATTTTTCAGGAATTACAGTAACCGCTTCATCATATGATGAAGTTGGGTTAGGTAATTTCTTTAAAACATTATTTTCATCAAGAAAGTATAATTGTATCGTACGATTTAATTTTCGTATTTTATTTTTATCCTTTTTAATTTCATTATAATTTAATAATGAGATAATGTTTTTCCAATGCGGGTCATTTTCCTGCATAGTTTTTAGATTTTCTGGTAAATTGATTTTTTTGAGGGATTCAGAAGTTTGATCTTCTGTTGGGGAGGTGATGTAATATCGGGATTCGAAATTTGCGGGGAGTCGGGAGTCACAGAAGGGGTTATTTTGATCTGATTATTGAGATTTGACACTCTTCTAAGAGCAGATCTGGTGACTACATTTGTAGTTTGATTGGGGCAATTTTGAGAATTGTTAAATTCATTCTTTAGACTTGTGGTTTGTACCACGGGATAATATGGGAAAGTTGATGCGGGGAAAGGGGGGTAATAGTAATTTTGGGACGTAGTACTTGGGTAGTACCACGTATTTGAATTTTGATAAAACATAGGGTTTAATGGGGCAGAGTTGTCGTTGTGAATTCTGCATAAGGTATTCACGTTTTTCTCTTCCTCATTGAGAGCATATTTTTTATCTACTAAAAATTCGCCTTTTTCGAATGTAATTTCATCCGGTTCATCATGAGGACGGGACAACATATCAGCCATACAGTTATTTTTCCCGGCGATATGTTTAATTTGGAAACTATATTCATTTAATTTTGAGATTAATCTAATTAATTTTGGGCTTGGAGTATTGAATTTCTGATGATAAATCAGAGGCTTATGGTCCGCGTATACTACAAAGCGTAGTGCTAGTAAGTATCCGCGGAAATGGGCTAATGCATTCGTAATTGCCAGCATTTCCAAGTCAAAAGAACATAATTTTGACTGGGTAGGTTGGACTCTTTCTGAAAAATATCCAACTGGATGTTTATGCTTTGTAATGGGATTAGTTTGCAGCAGCACTGCACCTAATGCGATTTTTGAAGCATCAACTTCTACACAGGTTTCCAATTTCAGATCATAAAATGCCAATACCAGTTTGGAAATCAATACTTCTTTTAATTTTTCAAAGATTTCAAGATGTTCTTGATTTAATTTAATTTTGGCATTTGATTTGCTATCTGTTCCTCTTAATAAATCAGTAAGAGGAGCAGTAATTTTAGCTAGATTGGGGATTAATTTTCTGTAGTAGTTTATCGATCCTAAAAATGATCGTAGTTGTTTTAACGTATTTGGGGGGTTTAAATTTTTAATAGCCTCAATATTTTTATTTAATGGGCGTAATTCATTATATCGGACAGTATGTCCTAAGATTTCAATTTTGTTCATTGCAAATTGACATTTTTTTGTCTTTATTTTTAAATTTACTTCGTTTAATCTTTTTAGCACTTCTCTTGTATTTTCGAGACATTCTTCAAAAGTTTCTCCAAAAATACAAATATCATCAAGGTAACATACCATTTTTTTCCAGAATATATCGTGGAATATGTCATCCATGATGGTTTGGAAAATGGACAGGGAAATGCTTAGGCCTATTGGGGTAGAATTGAATACATATCCAATTCCATCCACATTTATTCCAGTGTATTGTTTAGATTCTTCTGTGAGAGGAATCTGTAAATATCCACTGTTTAAATCAATCGTCGTAAACCATTTTTTTATTTCTTAAGTACGGCCAGATAACATCAATCGTAGGAACACGATTGTTATCCATAATAATTCTTTGATTCATTCTTCGGTAGTCTACTAATACTCTATAGACTCCGTCTGGTTTCTTTTTTTACAAAAATTGGAGACTCAAATTTTGATTTTTGCTTTTTTAGGACACCTGCTTTTACTAGGTCATTGACCAGTTTATGTAGGGCCTCATGTTCTGAGTGTGAGAATTTAAAGTTTCTACACCGCAGTGGAGTTTTGTCGTCTACTCGGACAACTTGTTCGGGTACCTTACAGACAGAGACTTCGTCTGTTTTTCCCGTAAAAATATTATTAAATTCGTTGATTGTTTCATACATTTTTATTTTTTGTTCAAGCGAAAGATTTGGGTTAATTGGGATGGGATTTCCTCGATTATCCTTAAAGATAGTAGTTTCTGTTATTTTTTCTATTTGGCAGGAGTTAATATCTACCACGCTACTTAATTCAAATTTTCCTAAGTATTCGCCTTTATAGATCACGTGAGGTCTGTTATTGTGGTTAACAGCCGCTATCGTGTCTTCTGATACGATTACAAAGAAATTATGTTTTTCTTCCATGGAAGTTTCACACAGAAACTCCAGGTGCTCAGGCAAAGTTGCTAAAATTAGCACTGAATTTGCCTCAATTTTAAAAGTTTGGGGGGCATGATATTTAAAGGGCTTAACATAACCTAACTTATTTTCCTTTTCAATAGGGTAATTGTGACATTCAGGCATGTCAAAACATCACTCTTTGTCACCACACGGTAGAGTGAATTTGTTTTTAGAGAAGTCCATTTTGGCTTTATGGGTTGAATGGAAGTCGTAACCCAATATGACCGGTTCTACCAAGTTTCGGACAACGAAGGTGGGATGTGGGTAAATGCAATGATCAATGGAAAAAATCACATTGGTTACTCCTATGACCTCAAGAGGTTGGCTATCTGCACCATGAAATCTTATTTTTGTTGGTAGAATTGGTTCCGAAAAATTGACTTTCTTTAAAACTTTTTCGTCAATTATTGTCTGTTCCGAACCTGGATCAACTAAGCTAAGTATTTGTTTACCACAAATGGCAAAAGGGAGGTGAAATTTACATTTGGTTCTGCAGTACCCTTTATTTTGAAATTTCTCCTCACTAACATTGTTAACCTGTTTCAATTCTTCATTCGAGACATCCCTTACAGCTGACGAGTCATCTGTAAGGGGGACAATCAGTTTTTTGAGCAATTATTTTGGCAGGCCTGGGGGTTTGGGGTTTGGAGGTAGTTTTGTTGTTGTTGGGCTGCCATCAATGGTGCCAGGGGGGCAATCATTTGAGTATTTGCAGCCACATAAGGGGGATTTTGGGGAGTATTAAATGATATACTGTTCCGTGCTGGAGCGTTATTCCAGTTTGAGTTCCAACTTGGAGAGCCAAACTGGTTCCAGTTTGGAGCCCTGTTAGAGTAGTAACCATTATTATTTCTAGGAAAATTGTTTCTACGAAAATTTGGGTTAAAATTTCTACCTTTATAATTAGGGTTAAAATTTTGATTACTATTCCAATTTCGATTTTGGTTGTTTTGGTTCTGGTTCCAATTACCATTATTGTTGTTATTATTATTATTATTATTTCTATTTTGATTTAGGTTTTGATTTTGATTTTGATTTTGGTTTTGGTTATAATTATTTTGTTCATTATTATTATTTTTATTTTGGGGATTTTTATTTTTCCTGTATTCCTGAGATTTCGAGATGTTCGCTATCGCAGCACTCATTTTTTCCATCTCAGCTTTCCAGACTGGATCAGATGATACTAAATTTACATTTTTTTCAGTTTTCTTTCCCGTTTTCCCAGCTTTTAATTCCTCAATAGTTTTTTCAAGTTGTTTGATTTTTCTCCGTACGAGGGGGTCTGAGTGTCCAAATACTTTGTCTTTAAACTCTAAGTATTTAGAGGTCTTATCGAGTTCTTGAATTGTTTTTGGTTCTTTTTTTATTAAAAATACTCTTTCTTTTTCGGGAAGATTAGGCATTATTTTTTCGATTATTTTTTCTTCAGTAATGTCTGGTTCAATTTGTTTTAAGATTCTTTTCACAAACATAATGTACGCAGAGAAATCAGCTTCACCATTATATTTCCTTTTGTACAGTATTTCGCGTAGTTTGGGTTTAGTTCTAGTAAAGACTTCCAGAATTTTTTGTTTAGTATTTTGCCAATTGTTACATTCGGGATTTACTTGAATTCTGTCTTCAAACATTTGTTTAGCGAGGCCAGAAAATGCAATTCTTATTTTTTTGAATTTCATGTTAGCATCCCAATTGAACGATTCTGCTTCATTTTCAAATCCAATTAAAAATGAAACGATGTCTTCAGTCGGGGTGTGGCCATATAGGGAAGGTCTGACGTTTACAGCAGCCTTTCCTGTCATTTTATTTTCTAAAGGTATGCAAAGGTTTTCTAAAATTCCAGTTTCAATTTCTGGGCTGAGGAAATCTTTGTCAGATTTTTCTAAGCACTCAGTAATTTTGGTTAGGTTAATAGCTGACTAACTCTTGGAAATGGTGTGGGGTTATCCAAATTTTCCAAAAGTGGAGTTGACGTAGTAAGGGGATTAAAATATTTTCTTATTATCCGATTTTCTAATTCGGGAATTTGTTCACGAGGTTTTCGTGTTGTTTGTAAAATTATTTTTATATTTTCAGGGGTTAATAATTTTTGAATTTCTTTACTAGATTTAATTTTTAAAAGGATATCCTCTTGGGTTTTTATACGAGAAAAATATTTTTTATCAACTTCGATATTTAAATTTTGACACACGTTAATTAGTTCTAAATTTTTAGCTTTGATAAGCCAAATTAAATTTGTTTTAGTAGTATTGGGTTCGGATAAGTTTTCCCAAGTTTCATTCATAAAAATAAATTTTTCATGACTTACAATTATTTAACAAATCTTATAATTAAGGCAGGGACGCGAATTATAACTAATATTAATTGTTACTTTGTTTTTTCCCTTTTGTTTGAACAGGAGCTTGATTGACCTGCTGCCGTTTTTGTCACTGAAGTCTTCTTCACCCTTTAATTTTTTGTATATACACCTGTTTTTTCTTAATTTTCGTATAATAAATATCCTTTGTTGGTTTTGAAGTTCGGATTTTCTTTTCACTTCTGATCTTTTTCCACTTGCAAGTAGCCTTTACTTCCTTTCCTCAAGAGCGCGCCTTACGCATTTCTCATTGAGTACTTAACTAGAGTTTTCAAGGTTAATGCAAAGTACGTTGGATCAGAGGAATTAAAACAGCAACTTGGATCAGCAACTCCAGGAAATAGATACTAGAGCGAGAGTTTGATTTGCAATAGCAGACCAGTTGGGCGCCAATAATGTAACGGCCAAAAGAGGTGGTAATGTACCTAATTAGAACCACTTTAGATGTTACACCATACACGAAATATCACGTACTTAAAAAGCAGTAATATCTCTAAAATAATTCAAGTTTATCATCCACAAACTATAGTGGACCTTAACATATAATAAAGACTCAATAATATTTTAAAACACACGAGTGAGTTTACACATTTAATAAAATAATAATTTGTACATCACAGTACATACATTAATACGTTAATAGTGACACATATACAATCAGAATCCAACAAACAAGACTATCTGTTCACTAGAGACTTCTACTAGAGAGGTTCCAGGTACTTAGAAGTAGCTGTCGAGGAACTGTGTCTTTTTCCACTGAATCGAGGGATTATATACTCGTTCAGGGCATGAAAATGTACGTGTCGTATAGGTTAAGTGAGGTAGGATGTTGTTATTATAGGGTTGTGCTGACTCGTCAAGTACTCGAGGTCATGAATATACAGGTAGTATATCTATATTCATAAAATTGAATACGGGTAATTTAGTGGTTGTTTATAAAGAGTTATAGGACTATTATTGTTGATAAATATCTACGTTTTTGGTGTTTGCAAATGTGTGGATGAATATGTTCGTCATTTCTAAAAATATACGAAAATATACGTTACAGTATCGTCATTTGTGCAATAATTGTTTGGTATCGGTTGTGGTTGTTTGTCCCTAAGATATGTGAGGTAGTTTTGTTTCCATTGTATCCGTAGGTATTTTAGGTATATTTGGTCCATTTTCTAGATGTGTTGTAAATATTTTTCTGTTGATATGTGGTTGACGTCTGGTTTGTCTGATTGTAGTATTGTATGTTGGAAGTTTGCGTGAAGAAAGTTGGCTGGTGTAAGGTATGAATATGTTGATGTTTCTGATTCTGGGCATAAGGGTCTTTCGTTTATTATTATTTGTAATTGTTTAATAGTAATGTGAAATGTGTGTATGTATATGGGGTGGTGTCCTACTGCCATATAGTAAGATTGTTTGATAATGCCTATTAGGCGTTTGTAAGTGCCTCCATACCATGGGGCTTTGGCTGGTATAAATTTCCATTGTATGTGATTTTCGTAGAGGTAATTTTGTACTTTATTGTTAGTTGTTATGTTGTTCCAGAATTTTGTTATATCTGTGTTGATGACTCTGAATTGTGCTGCGTTATCTGACAGTATTAGTTTTGGTGTTCCTCTGTCTGCGAAAAATGAGTGAAATGCGCATCATATTTCCTCTGTTTGTAATGATGCAATGGGTATTAGATATACTGCTCGTATGGTGAGGCATGTGAATATAAGAATCCATCTTTTTGATGGTGTTGTTGATGGTGAGATCTGTTGTGGTTGTTTGCTTGTTGTTATTTTATTGTATGTATAGAATGGGCCGAATATATCGACACCAGTATGTGTAAATGGGTGATCATTTTTGTTGAGTCTGAAGTCTGGTATGGTTGAAAAAGGTGGTTGTTTGTAGGGTTTATTTGAATGGATTTTACATTTATAACAATTTTTTTGAATTGTAGAGATGACTAGTTTGTTGATGGTTGGAGAGAAAAAGTTTTTTTTGAATTTTGCGACTGTGTATCTGGTTCCACTATGATAGCCTTTTTCGTGTATGTGTAGTATAATTAATTTAGTTAAGTATGAGTTTGGGGGTAAGAGGTATGGGGAATAGGTTCATGTGTGTAATGTATGTGATGGTAGGTAATTATGTAATATGAGCATATCATCATTATCTAGTTTTATATGGAATTTTTTCAATATTGCATATGGGGGTGGGTTTGTTTATTGTAATTGTTGAAATATGAGTTTGCAATATTTCTTTTGCTTTGCCTTAATAAAAATGGTTAATATTTGAAAGAATTGGTAGTTTGTGTGAAGATATGGTATTGTGTAAGGTTTCTTTTGAGTTATTTTTTGTCTAAATTGTTTCAGTGCTCTTATCGTAATTTGGAAGGTTTTAATTAGTTTTTGTAATGAGGAGAATTTAGTAATATCTAAATTGAATGGTGTTAAATTGTTTCCATATATATAGGTTGTGGGTGTATGGGTATTTGAGGAAGTGGAGTTTTTAATTATTTCTTCGTGATCTATCATTTCTTCGTTGTTTAATTGTGGGTGTGAATATTGTGGTTGAGGTGTGTTGTTGATTATTTCTTCATGGTCTATGTCAAAGTTTGTGTTGTCACTGTTTATTTGTGGTATTTGTTCATAATATGGAATTTTGTATTTTTTGGATTGTGTTTATCTGTGTTTACGTATGTATGTATGGTTGTTGTATGTATTGTTAAGTATTGTTTCGTTAATGTATGGTTGGGCGTAGTCGTGTAAGGATTCTGCTATGGTGCCAAAGGTTTGTTTGTGTGGTTCTTCTGTTTGTATTTCTGAGTTTTCGTCTTTTAGTGTGTGTAGATCTGTTTGTGGCCATTCAGTTCTTTCTTGAGTTAGCCATTCTGGTCCAGTGAACCATTTTGATTGTGTTAAGTAATTTAGGTTTGCTCCTCTTGAACCTATATCCGCTGAGTTTTCTTTAGTTGGTACATATTGGTATGTGATGTTTGGAATTGTTATTATTTATTTGACTCTGTTTTGTGTAAAGGGGGGTAGGATTTTTCTTTGTGTAAGCCATATGAGTACGTATTTGCTGTCAAACCATAGAAAAGATTGTTTGTCATGTGGTATGTGTAATGTTTCTCTAAGAAATTTTATTAATCTTGCTCCTAGTAATGCAGCTATTAATTCTAATTTCGGTATTGTATGTGATTTTGCTTGGGTTAGTCTGCATTTGCCTATTAAGAATCTTAATTTGTGTATATTGTCTGTTTTGTATCTTAAATATGCTACTGCAGAGTATGCTATTGCAGAGGCGTCTACAAATATATGAATTTCTGCTTGTTTTGATACGAATGGTTTTTGAAAAAGTTTTCTTTGGAAACATATGTCGTTACATTTGCTATTGTCTGTTATAATGTTTTCTGCTATTGGGATTAAAGAAGTTGGTAATGGTGTGTCCCATTCTTGTTTGTGGTTCCATAAGGTTCGTACAAAAGCTTTTGCTGGAACCAGTAATGGTGCGAACCAACCTAATGGATCAAATATTGCTGAGAAGTTACTGATGAAAGTTCTTTTGGTATGTTGGTCTGGTGTTTTAATCTGGGATTGTAAGTAAAGTATGTCATTAATGTAATCCCATTGAATTCCTAATATCTTAACAGGGGGATTTTGAATTGCATTTTTTGCCGTAAATAATGATCGTAAATTTTCATTTGTTGCCCATTGTGCTAGTTCCATAGAGATGTCATTAAATGTTTTGTTTGATGCGTTATATATTTTTACTGCTTGTTCGTGTGTTGGTACTGATGTAATTAGATTGTCTAGGTAAAAGTTGTTTGTTAATATGTTGTAGAATTGTGGGTTTGTAGTTTGGAAGTGATAGAGTAATGTTGCTGCTAGTAGGAATGGTGATGCTATGACTCCAAAGGGTACTCTTTTGAATCTGATGATTATAAGATTGTTGTTTGCCAATGGTTTATTTGGGTCTTTGAGCCATAAGAATCTTGTGACATCTCACTCTGATGGGTTTAATTCTAGTTGTAGAAATGCTTTTCTGATGTCTGCACTTATGCTGATTGGGTTTAATCTGAATGTTATAAATAGTTTGACTAGGTCTGCGAGAAGTTTTAGTCCTTAATGTATGCAATTGTTCATTGTGTGGTTTGCTTTTTTAGTTTTCACTGATCCATCAAAGACTATTCTGATCGGGTGTGTAAGTTTAGTTGGGTCTATTAATCCGTGATGTGCTAAGTAGTGGACTGGTTCTGTTGAATGTTTGTTGTTGACTATTTCTATTATATCGTTTTTGAATAGTTCTTGAAAGTATGCGTCGTATTTTTTGAAAAAATCGGGGTGAAGTGCACATATGTGGTATTTGGCTTTTAAGTCTACTAAATGCTAGAGTAGTTGTCTGGTAGTGGGGGTGGATATACTTTACATGGCCATCGAACTTGGTATCTGCCATTTACTAGTTTTATGTTTTTGTAAAATAATTCTATTGCTTTTTGTTCTTCTTGTTCTATTGTTAGGTCTGGTGTTGTTATCCCTATTGTTTCTAATTTCCATAGGTTTTCTACGTCTGGTTCTGATGAGAAATATGTATGTTCATTTTGGGTTGGTTGTTCATTATCTGTTAATTGTCAGGTTATGTGAAATCCGAAGTTTGTTTCAATTAATTATATTGATTGTGATATGTGTGTCATCGATTTAATGAATTGCCACATATATTCGTTCCCGAGTAATATATGTATTTTTGATGTTGTTTTCAATGTTTGTGCAAAAGGTAAATCTTTGTATTTTGGGTATGTTCGTTTGATTTCTGTTATGTTTTGAGTATCTAGTTTGTTTGATATGTTTTCTACTGTTCTGGCTATTATGTTTAAGAATTTTTGTGTGGTATGTTCTATTTCAAAGGTGACGATGTTTGTATGGAATGTTTGTGTTGTTTGATTTGTATTCCTGTTAATTTTAGAGAATGTGTGCCTATAATTGGTAGTTGAAGTGTTTGTATAGCAATGCTTTCTAATATGTATGTTTTAGTGCTTCCTGAATCGAAGAATGCATTTATTGGATAGGTTTGTAGCATTTGTAGGTTACGTATGTTTGTGCAGAATGTGAGAAATTTGTTATTTGTGGATAGGATTGTAAATAGGTTTAACTTACTTGATATTGGAGGTTGGAGAACTGTTTCTTTAATTTGCATTGATGTTGATATGGTTTGTTCGGGTATCGTTGTATTAGTCTCTGTAATAGAATGGTGTCTGTTTTCGTGGTTCTGGAGGTGCTGGAAGGAAATTAAATCATCATTAATACCTTGTTCTATGTGTGTGTTTATATTGCTTTCTTCTTGCTTACGTAGTGGAAATTTGGTTTGTAGTTCCATGACTTTTTCTAGATAGTGGTTTGCTTCGAATTTTGTTAATGGGTATGTGATTCTGGGGCATAATGCTGAGTGGTGTGTGCTGGTTTATTGACACTAGAACCACCTGCAACTCTGTTGTGGTTGGTTACAGTAGTCTGTTTTTGCTAAGATTCCGCATTTAGGGCATAAATTGTACTGTCTGAAGTATGTACGTCTGTTTTCTAGCATGTTGTAATTTTTGTGATGGCAGAGGTAGCTCCAATGTGGGCCTTTGCAGAACATACATCTTTGTTTTGTTGGTACTGCCGGAAATCTGTAGAATTGCTCTGGAATGCTGGTATCCGGGTCTGTTTTTGAGTGGTATGCTGAAACAGAGAAATCATCTATGTCGTTATCTATATATTGTTCTGGCCAAGGTTTACCTTGGTCAGTATTCGTATGAAAATTGGGCTTTTAAGCTGTACTGGAGTTTCTGTTGTATTTTTATTATTGTTATTGGGTTTGTTGTATTGTGGTTTATTGTACTGACGTCTGTTAGGGTTGTTATATGTTCTGTCTCTGTAGTAAAAAATAACTTTTATTGAAACCAGTATTAAATTTACCTATAAAATCAATCTCTATATGAGAAAAAGGTTGAGGATTCTCGATAGGAATGTGTTTTAAATGCCAATTTCTTTTGATTTGTTTTGCGCTAACTGGCATTCGTGTCAAGAAGCAACATAATTAATCACAATATTAGTTAAATTTTTGAAAAAATAGCGCTGTTTTATTTTATTTTTTGTCTTTTTTATGCCAAAGTGACCACCATGGAGTGGGTCATCATACAATTTTTTAAGAATTTCATGGACTAAATTGTCCGGAATACCCGTTACAGCATCATTGACTGAAGAGTCGGGCTGAGGTAATTTTTTTAATATACTATTTTCATTAAAGACATACAATTTAATTGACCTATTCAATTTTCATTATTTTTAATATTTTTAGTGCGTAATAATGAAATTACATTCTTCCAGTGTGGGTCAGACTCCTGGGAATTTTCTAGATTAATGGGTAATTTAATAGAATTACTTTCAGATTGCGCATTAGTATTATCATTATTTTTGATATTACTACATTGTGGCCTTATATTATTTTCATTATTTTGCCTTTCCTTATTACATTTAATATTAGATTGAGATAAATTCTTACATTTTTGAGCCTCATTAACTTGGTCATTGTGTACCAAATTTTGATTTATTTTCCTAGTTGCTGACCTGGTTGTAACATTTGTTGTCATCAATGATTTTTTACAAATATTATTGTTTTGTGTAGTGCAATTATTATTATTATTATTATTATTATATTATAGCGGCAAACTATATCCTTATGGCTAATTTTGTTTTTATGACAGAGGCTCACTAATTTTTTTACAAATGGGATTAATTAATTTTTTGCACACATTATTAATAGAATTAGAATTAGTTTCAGAAATACTAGCTGTTTTTATAATTTTGGGAGCATTATCTATATTTGATATTAATTCATTTTGCCTCGGTCAAAAATGAATTCATCAACAATAGTAGGTCGAGATAATAAATCAGCAGTAACATTGCTTTTCCCTGGAATATGCCTTATTTTAAAAGTGTATTCTCCCATTTTTGAAATTAATTGAACTAAATGTAGGGAGGGGGAATGAAAACGTTGGTGATACACCAATGGTTTATGATCCGTATAAATAATGAAACTTGTCCCTAAAATATAGTGTCTGAAAATATTGCAAGGCTTTCTAAATCAAAAGAGCAAAGTTTTTCTTGGGCTGGCTGAACTCGTTGTGAAAAGTATCCAATAGGATATTTGTGCTTTGGATGTGGATTAAATTGCATTAAAACTATACCAAATGCTATGCTTAAAGCATCAACTTCTAAAAATGTTTCGTAATTAAGATCAAATAAGGCTAAGATTTGCTCCAATATCATAATCTTTTTAAATTTTTCAAAGGCTAACAATTCCTCTTTATCCAGTTTAATTTTTGCATTAGAATTGCTATCTATTCCCCATAAAATATTAGCTAATTGTGCTGCTAATTTGGCAAAATTTTTAATAAGTTTTCTGTGGTATCCCACTGCGCCAAAAAATCTACGTAATTGTTTCAACATTTCAGGGGGTTTTAAATTTTTTATGCCCTTAATATGTTTATTTTATGAGTATAGGCAATTATTCTTTATTTTATGGCCAAGGAGTTCAATCTCTTTTACAAAAAATTCGCTCTTTATAGTTTTAATTTTCAAATTATATTCTTTTAATCTGTGCAAGACCTCTTCTAAGTTTTCTACCATTTCATTAAATGTGCGGCCAAATACCACAAAATCGTCAATATAGACAATCATTTTATTCCACATTACACCTCTAAAAATATCCATCATAATGGTTTGAAATTGAGTGGGACTAGGGTTCATCCCCATGGGTAATACATTAAATTCATACCCAATTCCGTCAATATTAATACTCGTTATTTTTTTAGATTCATCATTTAACGGAATTTGATAATAACCCGTTTTTAATCGATAGTACAAAAATATTCCTTATCTTTCAAGTATGGCCTGATAGATTCAATTTCAGAGGGCCTATTATGAGTCTTTTTACAACTTTTTCGTTAACTGCGCAATAATCCACCAAGACTCTATAGTCATATTTATCATTAGTTCTGGTCCTTAAAAACACTGGGGATTCTTGGTTAGAATAATCGACTATATATGTATACTATCGTTATCAGACTGACAAACCAATGTCAGGTTTTTTCCACCAAAATTGGATCCCACCTACTGGTTTTGCTGTTGTTGTGGGATCTGAGTTTGAAAAAGAACAAAAAGGTAAATGACCATTCACCTTTCCTTTTGTGTGCAATAAATAACCTTTTTGAAGTGTTTTGATTTTTTTTGTCTGCAGCAGCCAACCCTTCAGTGTATAGGTTTTTTATAATATCTAATAAAAAAAAAGGGGTGAGATAACAG
This sequence comes from Ericerus pela, assembly GCA_011428145.1. Classification (NCBI taxonomy): domain Eukaryota; kingdom Metazoa; phylum Arthropoda; class Insecta; order Hemiptera; family Coccidae; genus Ericerus; species Ericerus pela. Next base: position 16,773 of record WOFM01000356.1, read on the forward strand.
AACCAAAAACAAATAAACAAATCAAGTAACGTAACTTAACACTATTTTAACATAAACATCAAACTAAATGAACCAGAGTCGATAAAAATTTTAAAATAGAGTGAAAGAGTGCAAACTTTGATTTAAAATACCACAGCAGTAATGCGGCAGCTGATAGTATAAAACAAAACATCCATTCTATTACATCATAACTACAGGGTGTCCATCAAGATAACATCTTTTATGCAGTTTAAGACTGAAGTCTTCTACTTGCCTTGTGTTTAATTATTTAGAAAAAAAATTTCAGATTCTTGCAGAACATGATATAAAATTTTTTTTCTTAATTTTAATCAATTTAGTAACACACTTCTTGTACTCTATTTAATTTTGAGGTACCTAGTCCCTAAATTTTTTTAATCAAAATAGAATTCCCAATAATGAAGATAAGAAAATCATTTCAGTGTTCGTTCTTCAAAAATCAGAAAAATTATAAGTCTGTTCTCTAAGGGTTTTAGGAACCAACTATCTACAACAGATTCTGGAATGAAAACAAATCATTAATGCCATTTGATTCGTTGTTGACTGGATTAAACTTCCTAAAAAAATAATTGAAATTGTGTTCTTTTTCCCGATTAATTCTCTTCATTATTAACGTAACTACGAACATAAGGCCAATTTACCGGAACTTTTGCAAACTTCGATCCTCCATAACAAACGTTCTTATTTCTATTTCAAATTCGTGAATTTACTGTCACCATCGAGTACAACGAGTACACTAAATTTCAGCAAAATCAGAGAGACCCGTGTTCCAGAATAGTATGGAAAAGTTTTCGAAAGCGGTTCTCAAAAGATCAATTTTAGAAATAACGAAGTACAAAACAATTTTCAGTACAGTCGACAGTAATCTAAAATAACAGTTTTGTTCAGCAAAAACAGATTTCTTCACAAAAAATAATTACGGCAATGCCATTCGGCGTCTTCATCAAAAGGAAACAATACTCTCCACGAAAATGAAACTTATCAAAAAATTATTTTTTTAATCGGATTATTTCAATTACACTCTTTCAAAAAAACATCCGATTCATTTCAGAAAATTAGTGTAATAGATTACTGATTGCTGCTTCAATAAAAATAAACAGAACCAATAAATATAATTCAAATGAAACAGAAATTAATTTTATAAACTATAGGAAATTATTTGCATGCATGCATTTATAAAATCAAACGGAAAAATACTCAATGAAAATTTTCTACTGAAAACTTTTTCGAAAAACCATATTTTACATTTTGTTTTTCATTCATTAAAAAAAAAAAAAATCAATAGTAGTTAGAAGAATAAACCAGATTGGCAGTATTAATAGACGAACTATATTCCTGATCTGAGTCTGTATCTTCGATATCACTTGGTTTCGAAAATATGGAATGAAGATTACCAACTTGTTTTTCCTTTAAAATAAACGCAGGACTCAGAAAAGGATTACAAACCAAATTCCACTGATACGAATCGTAGTCCTCGTCGTCATAATCATCATCATATGAATCACTTGAATTCAAATTACCTTCATAATATTCAGCTCCATCGTCTCCGTAATCATCTTCATTGTCATTATCATCATAATCATCTTCATCATCATTATCTTCATAAAATTCCTCACTTTCATTTTCATTTCCATTTTCATTATCAGAATGATTCTCATCACTCTCATCATCGTCGTCGTCTTTATCATCTTCATCGTCCTCGGAAGAACTATCCACATTTTCTGAAAAAGAGATATCAGACAACTCATCTTCATCACTGCCGTAAACATCTAAGATTCCGAAGAGGCTCCCTTGCGAATTCGATGAACTTCCATTAAGAGAGTGAGGAGCCGATTGTAAATTATCGTTACTACCGCTGGATTCATCTTCATAATCTTCAAAATCCGAGACCATGGACATTGATTCTTCTCTATTGGATGAAATAAATTGAACGTTAACAGTCAAGTTCCTAAATTCGATTATTTAATTTTCAATATGTATGCACTTATGTACTTACACACTACTTTCATATTCTAAAATATCTTCAGGCATATCAAAATCTCTTAGGTAGTCTTCGAAAACGTTAGTTTTTGGAGGAACGACTTGCTCAATATCGTAATCATCAATAGATCGAACATTTTTGATTATAGCAGCGATTGGTTGGAGACATAGTGGGCATGTCGCTCGAACCTATGGAATCAATGCGAAAGATCCAAAACATAAATTACTGAAATAAACAACACACTAATATTAAAATAATAATAAATTACCTTGACCCAAGTACGTATACACTGGTAACAAAAATCATGCAGACAGTCGCTAGCAAATGTTTTATTGGTAAACGATTCGTAACAAATGGGGCATTCCTCTTGAACATCGTTACCGGCAGTGGGTATGTTTTGACTGATCGCCACATTAATCTGACTTAGTGCCATCTTTGCTGTAACGGAATAAGGCTGAGCGGAATATTTACAATTTCTCCTCAAACCTAAAAACAATTACGAATAGTCATAAACTTATAATTAATTAAATTTCATTCGGTCGAATAACGCGCCTTGAATGCAACACAAAATTTTCATGAGTAATTTTACCCAACATCGCCTAGAACAGTTGATAGAAATATTAAAACTGGATATGAACGAAGTGTTACTGAACTCTATATGCGATAGGCGAGGGTGATCACAAGTTAGGAAGAACTATAATTTTTCTACTCATGCAGCATATGATGTACAAACATCAACAAAGTAATTTGCTAGATTAAATTGCGAAATGAGAATTAAGTAACTTACTCCTATCGCTCGACGCTCATGGTTTCTGTACAATCGAAAAGCTACACCACGTCTTTCAGACAAATACAACTGACAAATAATAGAACAGGCGCAGGCCGGTATGATTTGAAGATTTTTTCAAATAAACTATACCTTACATGAATTGGCTATCATCAACTGAAAACTGTTTCTTTTGATCAATAATTTAATTTTAAACTCAACCCAGAAGACAACCTTTCAACCAAATTGAAATCGCGCTTAACAATTATCCCAATTCTGAAAATTATCTGTGCAAACAGAATGGATGTCACAAATTCACCACAAATCTCCCAGGATATATTTATATATGATGGAGACGACACATGGGCAGTTTCGATGTCCTACTTATAGAAAGCGCTTCTACAAACACTTGTGTTGTGGTGGTAGTCATGCAACCTCGCTCATATCGTCACCTAACAACACGGTAACAGTGAATCATTCTTTTCCCACTTTTAATCAAACAAAACTAGAAGGAGATTACTCATATTAGTTTTTTGCTTTTTATTCCGTTTCGTTACAATCTCAGTTAAAGTCCAATACTGTTGAGGTAAGTTTCGATCGTTTCATCCAAGAAAAACTAAGTATGGACATTTATCAATAAAAAGATTTATTCACGACTTTAGTACAACCTTTGACTATATACATACTGGACTGCTAATACTGATAAAAAGCTGTGTTCAAAACAAACAGGCGTATCTTTGTTCAAAATGTTAGTTCATTATCAAATTTATTAATACTTCTTGTCTTTTCCTTCGACTAGGTCTCTTCTTACCACAATTATTGCTTTCAATTACGAATTAAATCGGTAATGTTGTAGTTTTATAAAACTCAGTAGTTTAAAAATTTCAGTTAAATCAATTTAAAATTTGATTTATTGATGCATAGCTCTTATTGGTGGAAATGCCTAAATTTATGCAATTTTTTCAATCTTTAAATTCCCATTTTCTTTAATTACACCTTCTAATTTTTCAATTTTAAAATATGAATAACCTAGAACATATTCCGGAATGGTCGGGAACATTTTGAGCCTACCAATAAACTAACATTTTGAACGGGGATACGGGTGTTTGACTCAACTTCACTGGTTGTTCATTAGACTCTGTGTTATTCTTATCAGTATTAGCAGTCCAGTATGTATATAGTCAAAGAGTACAACAACTGACGAGCGGAGAACATTCTCCGTCGAGCAGTGGCGGCAAAATATTATTCTGGCGATCAGTGTCGCCACATTCAGAAACAATAAATGTAATGTGTTACATGCAGTGTTGATTAATGTATGGTTACATGTTCGTGAGGCAGTGAGGGAATCGTATCCCAACACCCCCCTGCGATTCAAAACGGACGAGCGAACATATAACTAAAAGTGTGTCAAATATTGCATGTATTTTAAAACAAACATATAAATAAAGAATAAGCAATAGCAGTCAAAATTGTTACATATAGTTGTCATATAAAGAGCTATATATATATAAAAAATGGTATAATAAACAAACAAAAATATGTCGTTGACTAGAATAACGTTATATAATAAATGTGTATGGGTTCATATATTGTCATATTATTTTATCTTAAATATATCGTGTAAAAGTTAACATGAGGTATATATGACCTTATGTTATAGTGTCACGTCTTATAAGTATTGTGTGATTTTGATTTTAAAAAATATAAAAAATTGGCAGGTCGGAGAGATCAATATCACCTCATCGTCAGCTGTAGAAAAAATATTATTATGTATATATATATGTCCCTATAATTAGTCGTGTGGGGTTTTTTTAATATGAGTGTACTATTGTGGGAATCAATTGTATATATTAGGGAATGCTGATACCAATAAGAGAGGCAGAGCAGCTACGGGGAACCTATTGTACATTGTGAGATGAATTGTGAAACGAATTATGGACCACTCGGTTTACGATAGGCGCTAAAAGACCGACGCCCATCCACAGTCCAAAACCAAATATCAAAAAAAAGTTTGAGGGTTGAGTCAATTAAGACTATTGGCCGAAAAGTTGACTTGTCCGGAGTATTCTCATAACAATATTTTGAAAGGTTTTCCGATCAAGTGCCTTAGTTAAAATATCAGCAACCTGATCAGATGACCTAATATCGTTAAATATTATCAACTTATTTTGAAATGCTTCTAAAACTGCATAGCATTTGATCGCTAGTGACCTGGAGCGTTTCTGGCCTCCCCCAGATGCAATGCGTGATGCGGATATGTTATCCTCATACACCTGCACTTTGTTGGTTACAGAAAAAATGCTCTCAGTGAGTCTCCAGATCACATATATGTCATCCAGTGCGTCATTCAACGCAATTAATTTGGCTGCAGTTGACGAGGTTGCAACCGAGTTTTGCCGGTGAACGGGCCAGTTTAACAAGTCTCCGTTTACGAAAATCATATAGCCAGTAGTGGAGCACCATTTCTCCAAATTATTTATTTCTACGGGTGAGTCGTCTACGTCGGGTGCATACGACGCATCGACAAATGCTTTAATTTGAGTTTGGTCCGAGTGGAATACTAAAGAGAAATCCCTTGTTGTATTAAGGTACCTAATTATACGACGAACATAGTTCTTTATTTCACTATTGGAGGATGCTTGAAATTGCGACAAATAGTTGACGGCGAACGCAATATCCGGGTGGGTGAGTCTTGCCACATATAGCAAATTCCCTATCATGGCCCTATATTCAGTGTCATCCAATCCGTTCGTTGGCTTCTTTATTTTAAGCCTCGTTTCCATTGGTGTGGTTGACGGTTTACATTCCTCCATGCCAAATTTCCTTAATATTTTATCTATATATCTATTTTGGGTTAATATTATTTCTTTTTTTATTATATCTCTACTTATCTCGAATCCCACGAAAAAAGTAGGATTATCTTCTATTTTTAAAGTAAAGTTTTTCTTGAAGATACTTATCAAGTCTTGTGTCCACTTGTCGTGGTTGCTAGCCAACAACATGTCATCCACATAGACTATCAAAAATGCCATTGCACCAGTATCATCCTTTTTTAAATATAGACATCTATCTATTTTAGATTGTACAAATCCCGTTTGTATTATCGTGGAATTCAATAGGTCGTACCAACTTTTGGAAGACGTTTTCAGTCCATATATTGACTTGATTAGTCTTAGGCATTTATTTTTGCCTAGTTGGCATCCCTTGGGGTTAGATATAAAAATAGGATATTTTATTTCAGAGTTAAGGAATGCTGTTTTTATATCGAATTGTGTAATATTTAGGTTATATTTATTTGTGATCGATAGCATCCATCTTATAAGCCAGTATTGGATCACTGGGGCATATGTCTCAGTTAGAGAATAGTGGGTGAGATCTTTGAAACCCCTTGCAACCAATCTGGCCTTCGGTATGTGAATGCCTTGATTGTTGGGCTTTGTGGTGAAACACCACTTTGTATCTACTAACCTCACATTTCTCTCCCTGGGTACAACTTCCCACACGCCCATATCAGACAATAATTTCAGCTCGTCATTTATAGCTTGTCGCCATTCTTCCCTAAAAGGGTTATTGTCGACATCCTCCCATCTTTGAGGGATGTGGTCCTCAATGTAATTTTTATATCTTTATTTAAATAGGTTTAATATTACAGGGGTTTCTATTATATTATCGTTTCCCTGTATAGTATCATTATTATCATCTTTATTTATTATTTTTGTGATATTTCTCGTTTCATCGAATCTAACATCGCAAGTAACGTGCAATTTGTCTATTAGCGGGTTCCTTATACAGTACCCACTATTTGTGTATCCCACAAATATACCCTTATCGGATCTTTGTGTTAATTTCGGATGTTCTACATTGGTTTTATTTCTTTTGTTTTTTGTAGCCTGCTGTTGACGGATTTCTATAGGGATGTGTCTAAATGCGAGAGATCCAAAAACTCTCATATTGGATAAATCAGGCTTTATTCCATAAAACATTTCGAACGGGGTTTTATTGTCTTTATTGGGCCTAGTTGGGCTTCTGTTTATGATATAAACAGCCGTCAAAACAGCCAATGACCAATAACTGAAGTTCAAATCGGAGTCGAACAACATGGCCCTAGTTCTAGCCATTATCGTTTGATTCTGTCTTTCAGCCATTGCATTCAGCTCTGGTGAATACGGAACGACAGGCTCAAGGTTCACGCCGTTCTCCTCACAAAATGTTTTCATATTTGAGTCAAGATATTCCCTAGCATTGTCACATCTTAAGGTGGCTATAGGGTGATCTGGGAATTTCGACTTCAACTTCATATACAATTTTCTAAATTCTTCACAAACCATTGATTTTTTCTCAATGGTAGAGATAAACGTATACTTTGTGGCATGATCCACGAATATTAAAACGTACTTTTCACCGTATATTCCTGGTGAAAAGGGGCCCATAGTATCCGATGAAACGAGTTCCAATTTTCTTTCGGGTCTTGTCCGGTTTCCACTATGTCCCAACCTTTTGGAATTAGCCTTTACACATATATCGCAAAAGCTAAATTCGTCATTGCGGAACGTGATCCCGTTTGGAATACCCCTTGAGACTTTTGTTGTTCTCATTAGTTCCAATAATAAAGAACAAATCATATTTTTCAAAAATAAAATTAATAAGAGATTTAAATGTAGGATCTTGTAAAAGTTAATAAATATCTAGGTTTAAATATTAATTATAGTCGCGAAGAGGGCGTACTGGAGATCGATCAGAAGAATCTCGAGTCTGTTGCTAGGCGGTTCGGTGTTGATAAATGCACACCCACCTACACACCTATTGACCCCAAACTCCAATTGGATAGGGACCTCAATGCGTGTGATAGTGTGTTGAATAATAACTATCAACAGCTCGTGGGATGTTTGATGTACTTGATGCTAGGATCACAGCCTGATATTTGCTTTGCAATATCGTACTTCAGCCAGTTCTCCAGTTATGCCACAGATGAACATTTCAAATATTTATTGAGAGTTCTAAAATATTTAGTGACTACTAAAGACAAAAAACTGATATATTCATATGAACATAATAATAATGGCAATATAATCGAAACATATTCGGATGCCGATTGGGGTAACTGTGTTAACACAAGACGGTCTATCTCGGGTTACTGTGTCTTTGTTTATGGGTCGCTGGTGTCCTGGTCCAGTAAGAAACAGCCGACAGTAGCTCTGTCTAGCACTGAAAGTGAGTTGATCGCCATATGCGATGCTACCACTGAATCAATTTGGTTGAAGTATTTATTAAGTGATTTTTGCATTCAAGTTGATGACAGAGCTGTAATTTACGAAGACAATCAGAGTTGTCTGGCTATCTTGCATTCTGGAAAATGGAACACACGCAGATCAAAACATGTGGACGTAAAGTACCGTTTTGTGTGCAATCATGTAAATTTAGACTTTAAGTATTCATACGTGTCAACTTCGCGACAGTTGGCTGATGTTTTTACGAAGGGCTGCCCGAGGCCTAAATTTGATGTATTTTGTAAAATGTTAAATTTGTTGTAACTTATTGTATATGTTTACCATCTGTGTAGTATTTATTGTCGTAACTTTTTGTATTATTGTTGACATTTGTCATTTATGTTTTTAATGACCTTATTAATTTAATAATTCGTTTTTTACCATTTTTATCGTAATCGTATAATTTTAATTTGAGGAGGCATGTGAGAATTATAGCAAATTAAATTATACTCATGACTATTATTCTCACGTATCATTTGTGGTGGTAACACTGTCAATATATTTTTGTAATCTGTGATTTTTAGTGTTTTGTACCTGACTGTGATATTGTCTAATCATACGCCTCTAGTCGCTTTTTAATATTCATGTTGTTAACATCTCCACCATACTTAATGTGGAAATAAAAGTTCGTAATTAAGTGAATCTTGTGTTTTTATTTATGTGTTTGTAATGTGTGCGTCTAGTCTCTGTTCAATGTCGTGTTTAGTTTAGGTTCGTTTTATATGTTTTTAGTCGTCTCGATCCGTTGATATTTCCTCATCTTCTCACAGTGAGCGAGTGTAGGTGGAGTGTAGAACAACAAATTGTTCAACTAGTTCTTTTTTTTTAAGGTATTATGTGAGAATATGCTCCTCATGACCTCGCTCATAGTCGATATATTTAGCCATAACGTGGTCGCTGCTTGTGACGTTATCTGCTATAGCTGATTGTATATTTGTATTTTAACTGTCAGTTAGTTGATCTCCAAATGTTGTTACGTGAACATAGAATAAAATGAGATCTTAAAAACTGAATCTTTTACTTATTGTGTTGACTACAAATTTAGTGTTTCTTCAATGGTGTTCGTTTAATATCATCGCTGGTTGTTGTTCTTATTCGATTAATGTGAAATCTTTCATATTAATGATCGCCACTTTCTCACAGGTTATGGGTCCAGTCATCGTACTTGAAGAGGCTGCCATTGTGATGTCTTAGCAAAATTGTGCTGCAGAAACTTGCCAAGTAACCGTCATTCAATTTTAAATTCTCTTTGTTTGATCCTGATGTAAACAGTATTCTCAAGCTGTATGTCTAGTTCGTTCCTGTTCATTTTTGTGTAATTTTTGGCTGTCTGCCTGTGATATTTTTTTGTCGCTGATTTCTGCTGTTTGCTGTGCGACTGTTAACGAAAATGGAACGTGAGATGAAATTGATGCTGGAACCATTCAATGGAGATAATGGGCGTACTTGGCGATACCGGATGGACCTGCTGCTTCGAAAAGAAGGTTTATATAGTGTTGTACATAATTCTATTCTGTTGGGTAGGAATCGTACTGAGGAATGGGAAAAGCTGAATTCGAAGGCGATGTTTTACATTGCTAATAATGTTGCTGACAACTTCATCGAGATGATCCAGACTTACGATATGGCAAAAACGATGTTTCAGGCAATTGTGCAGCTTGCTGGAAAGGATAACGACATGACGATGATTGAGCTGAGATCCAAGATGTACTCGATGCGATTTAAGCCTGGTGATAAGTTGAAGGACTATTTGATGGAATTTCAGTCTGTTACTCGACGTTTGGCTGAAATGGGTGAGACAACATCTGTAAAACAATGTATTTTAACTATGATGAGATCGTTGCCAAGTGATTTCCGTCCGCTGAAATTAATGATGCAGGATACTGACAATCTATCGTGGGAAGTTGCGATTGGAAAGGTTATTAATTTCCAATGTGAACTGGACCTCAAAAAGATGTCAAGAAGCTTGCCTTCCACTCCTGATGCATCAAATCCAAAACCTTCATCAGGAAGTGTTCCTGGTGAAGAGAATGCTTTTTTCGGTTCAAATTGTAATTCACACGGAGGATATCACAATAAATTTAGGGGTAGATCGAATTACCGTAATTTTAGAAATCATGGTGTTTTTAGGAATAGTAATGTTAATGATCAGCGTAATCGTAGTCAGTCAAATAATAATAAAGGCAACAATTCTAGTAATAATAATTACTCAGGTTTGTCTAATAATCAGAATTCGAATCAAAATTATAATAATAACATTCGATGTCATTTCTGTAATAAACAGGGACACATAGCTAGAAATTGTTATACTAAAAATAATGATCGATCCATAAACAGAGGGAAAAATAAAATGAACAGTAATAATAGTAATAATAATGGAAACAATAATTCACAGCCATATAATGTTTTTAACGATAATAATAATAATAATAATGAATGTTCTGAGATCGATTTGACTTTCTTGGTACCTGATCAGGGTCTTATTTCGAAAGTTTCTGTACCACCACAGATTGTTTTTGTGTTAGATTCAGGATGTACTTCACATATTGTGAAAGATATTTCATTATTTTCTGAATATATTATGTTGACAAAACCTCAGTCAATAATGGTTGCCAAAAAGGGCGTTGAACTTGTTGTTTCAGCTGTTGGTACTGTGAAATTAAAAACTGAAAATGGAATTAATATCACATTAAAGAATGTTAGATTTGCTAAAGACCTTCCGACCACTCTTCTCTCAGTCAAATGTATGGCAAGAGCTGGATGTAGGTCTGTATTTGAGGAAGAGTCTGTTAATGTAATAAGTAACAAAACTAATAACATAACTATTACTGGGAAAAGTAATTTAACAAATTTATATACAATAACTTTATATAATAACATAACTGAATCATGTAATTTGACACAAAATAAGGATAATAATAATAAATATATAATAGAAATCTACTCTGACGCTGATTGGGCAAATTGTGTCGCTACTCGCAAATCAATTTCTGGTTATTGTGTAAAAGTATTTGGATCTGTGGTTTCCTGGTCTAGTAGGAAGCAACCCACTGTTGCTCTCTCCAGTACTGAGAGTGAGCTTATTGCCTTGTGTGAAGCAACATCCGAAGGACTGTGGATGCAAAATTTAATTAATGACTTTCGGTTTGATCACTCAAAAAGATCTGTGATTTACGAGGACAATCAGAGCTGCCTGGGACTCATATAGTCAGGTAGATGGAATTCTAAACGATGAAAACACATAGACACTAAATATAGATTCATATGTTCACACGTTGACAAATCATTTATTTATATGTATATTCCAACCTCCCAACAATTGGGTGACTTGTTTACTAAAGTGTGAGAATAATAGCAAATTATATTATATGTTGACTTATTATTCTCGCACATCACATGTTGTGGCAACACTGTTTTATTGTTATTATTAATCTGTGATATTTGTGTTTGTAACTCAACTGTGATTATATGTTTTGTATGCCTTCTCGTCGCTCATCAACCTTCGTAACATCAACATGTCCGCTAATATTATGTGGAATAAAATTCGTGAAATAGTGAATATTTAGTCTTCTTATTTATGTGTTCGTAATGTGTGTTTCTAGTCGTCGTTCAATCTTTTCATCAGTGTAGGTTTTGTCGTTGCTTTTTGTGTAGTTCGATCCATTGGCAGTTCGTATTTTCTCACAGGTTATGGGCCCAGTTACCTGGATGTCAACGTGGTCGCCATTGTTTTGAGTCTTCAAAGTTGTGCTGTCGAAATCTGCTTGCCACTCCCAAGTAGTACTATGCTTTCTAATTCATTTTTCATTGTTTGATATGTTCGCTTCTCGATGTTCCTGTGATCTCGTTAGTGTTGAATTGTTGGTCGGCGTATCTGATAGTTGCTGAAATTGCTGTTTTGCGGTGCAACTGATCGTTGTAACCTGTAAACGAGATGGACGCGAGAAAGAAGAATACGATCGAGCCGTTCAATGGGCAGAATGGTCGAACGTGGAAGTTCAGAATGGAGCTACTGCTGGCAAAGGAGTCACTAAGTAATATAATTGTTGATTCTTTGCCTACTGTTCGTAATAGGGGAGATGCCTGGTCTAAGGAGAATGCAAAAGCGATGTTCCTGATAGCCAACAACGTGACAGATGAATATTTGGAGATGCTTCAGACGTACACTACTGCGAAGGAGATGTTCAACGTGCTCACAAACCTGATTGACAACGGAAACGACCAAACACGCATGGATTTACGAAGTGAATTGTACACAAAACGGTATGTTTCTGGTTCTGATTTGCAGAAGTATCTGCTTGATTATCGTGCCCGTTGTAGATGATTAACCGAATTGGGAGACCTGACAACCACAAAACAATTTATATTGGTATTGCTGCGATCGCTGCCTGCAGAGTTTCGTCCGATCAAAGTGGTGATAGAGGATGCAGAAGTCATCACCTGGGATGCTGTGTTTATGAAGCTAAACAACTTCCAGCGTGAACTATCATCTGATAGTAAATCGACAGTGAGAGGTAACTCTCTGAATTCTGCATCCCAAAAACCTTCATCAGTGGCTGTCACTGGTGAGGAGAATGTGTTTTTCGGTAATCATTACAGTATCGGACGAAATTCAGGTAATAATAATAATAATAGTAATCGTTTTAATCGTGGTAGGTCCCAAAATCGTAATAATAATCGTGGTTTCAATCGAGGTAGAAATAATAATCATAATAATAATAATTTTTATAACTCATCTTCCAATAATGAAGGTCGTAATGGTAATAATAATCACAATTTTAACTCACAAAGCAATAATAATAATAGTTTTAATGGAAATGGTCGTAGTTCTGGTGCTGACAATGGACATTCAAATATTAAATGTCATTTTTGTAATAAGATTGGACATATAGCACGAAATTGCTATGCTAAAAATCGAAATAATAATAATAATGACGCTTGTAATAGTAATAGTAATAACGGAAATCGTTCTAATGACCATGTTTCCAATAATAATAATAATAATATGAGTTCTGCACAGATGTGCAATGAAAATTTTAATGGTAATGACGATTGCTCAGATGTGAATTATAGTTTCACAGTAAATAATAATAATAATAATAACAAAATTGATGAGTTCTGTAATGCAAAGGGAGATGTAAATTTGCTGCCTCGAACCACATTTGTAGTAGACAGTGGATGCACAATTCACATAATTAACGATATAAGCCTATTCAGTGACTACATAGATTTGATTAAACCACATAGTATCTGTGTTGCGAAGAAAGGAGTTTCTCTGTCCGTTACATCTGTTGGTACAGTAAAATTAAAATTGTTAAATGGAATAGTAATTGAATTAAAGAATGTTAGATATGCTCCGGAGCTGCCACAGAATCTGCTATCGGTAAAACGAATGAGCAAGTCGGGTTTCGATACCCTGTTTAAAGAGGAATCTGTCGATGTCATCCAACGCTGCAGTGGAAAAATAGTGACCACTGGTGTTAGCGTGAATTCAGATCTTTACACCATTGATTTTTTTAAAATGACTAGTCAATCGTGTAATCTGATATTGGAGGATGAGTCGAGCCCACTGACTGTGTGACATAGGTGACTTGCTCATCTGAATGTGAACGATGTTAAGTTGTTGTCAAACAGAGGTTTAATACCGAACATTGACTCCAACCGCAGATTGCTGTGTGAGCCCTGTGTGATGGGGAAACAGAGCCAAAAACCATTCTTGAGGCATGAACGAAAAACTAGTAAGCCTCTGGAATTGGTACATACTGATCTCTGTGGTCCTATAAATCCTCCTGCATATAAAGGAGCGAAATATTTTATGACATTTATAGATGACTATTCAAATTTTTGTTGTGTGTACCTGTTGACAAGTAAGACGGAAGTCTTTTCAAAATTTAAAGAATATCACGAGATGGTCTCAAATAAATTTGGTTATAATGTAAAGAGACTTCGTTGTGATCGCGGCACAGAATACTTGAACACTACCTTCCAGTCATATTGTACTGAGAAACGAATTGTGGTTGAACCTACGGTTGGCGGCTGTCCACAGCAAAATGGAAAAGCTGAAAGGATGAACAGGACGCTATGTGAGAGGGCAAGGACGCTGTTATTCGAGAGTGGTCTTGGTAAGATATTTTGGTTGGAAGCCATATTGTGCTCTGCCTATATCGTGAACAGATGCCCCACAAACAAGGATTTTGTTCCTTTTGAAAGGTGGTTCAATGAACAATTTGACTATAAGAAATTAAAAACGTTTGGATGCAACGCATATATGTTGTCATTCAAACATGACTCTAATAAGTTTAAAAATAAAAGTGAAAAGTTGATAATGGTAGGATATTCTCCATGTGGTTACAGATTGTTAGATATAAATGCTAAGGAAATACGTCTGTCGCGAGATGTTGAGTTCTTCGAAAATAAAATAGATAATAATAATATAAATAAATATACTAAGGATGATGATATTTTCACAGAAGTCACAGAATCAAACTTAGAAAATATTGAAGTTGATGGTGACTTGAATTTAGACTGTCTTCCACAGGAAATGACTGAACGTGATGAAATAGCAAGCAATATATATCTTGCTGAGGATGGCGTCCCTTTGACGTTTGAGGAGGCGAATGCTGCACTGGACAGTCTGATGTGGAGGGATGCTATTTCTTCGGAAATAAGTGCCCTGAATTCCAATCAGACTTGGCGGGTGACCAAACGTCCAAAGGAAGCCCCCACCATCACATGTCGGTGGATTTTTAATAAAAAATATGATATTAATAATGAAGTGTTATATAAGGCTAGATTAGTTGCCAGAGGATGCCAACAGAAGAAGGGCTTCAATTTTAATGAAGTGTATGCGCCGGTGGCGAAGCTTTCGACTGTCAGGACCCTCTTGGCTGTTAGCAATAAATTAAAATTTCACATAGAACAAATTGATATATGTAGTGCCTTCCTGAATGGAATTCTTTCGGAAGATGTGTATCTTGAGATACCCGAAGGGATAGAAACTAAAATTGATAAGACATAATAATGTTTTGAAATTGAATAGGTCTATCTATGGTCTAAAGCAGTCACCCAAGGTATGGAACAAATTGTTCAACGAGTTCCTTGTTGCTCTTGGCTTTGTGCAGAGTACGGCGGATGACTGCTTATATATATATAAAAATAAAAGTGATGGGACTGTAGTCTTTTTACTCACATATGTTGACGATGTCCTGATTAGCTCAAATAACAAAACACAAATCACATTTTTTAAAAAGGAAATAAATAAAAGGTTTAAGTGTAAGGATCTGGGAAAGGTCAAGAAATATTTAGGTTAGAATATCAATCACAATCGCGAAGATGGCATACTGGAAATTGAGCAGAGGGGTCTCATTGAGTCTGAGGCTAGGCGTTTTGGCGTTGATAACTGCACACCGACCTACACACCCATTGACCCCGAACTCCAATTGGACAGGGATCTCAATGCGTGTGATAGTGTACTCAACAACTATCAACAGCTCGTGGGATGCCTAATGTATCTGATGCTAGGATCACGGCCCGATATTTGCTTTGCAATATCCTATTTTAGCCAATTCTCCAGTTATGCCACTGACGAACATTATAAATACTTATTGAGAGTACTTAAATATTTAGTTACCACAAAAGATAAAAAATTAATTTTTTCAAATGAATATGATAATAACGGCAATATTTTAGAAACTTTTTCTGATGCCGATTGGGGTAACTGTGTCACCATAAGACGGTCTATCTCTGGTTACTGTGTCTTTGTTTATGGATCACTGGTGTCCTGGTCTAGCAAGAACCAACCAACTGTAGCACTATCTAGCACTGAGAGTGAGTTGATTGCAATATGCGATGCTACCACTGAGTCGATCTGGTTGAAGTATCTGTTAAGTGACTTTTGCATTCAGATTAATAACAGAGCTGTGATTTATGAAGATAACCAGAGTTGTCTGGCTCTTCTGCACTCTGGAAAGTGGAATACTCGCAGATCCAAACATATAGATGTAAAGTACCGTTTTGTGTGCAATCACGTAGATATAGATTTTAAGTATTCGTACGTACCGACTTCGCGACAGTTAGGGGACGTTTTCACGAAGGGCTGTCCGAAGCCCAAATTTGATATGTTTTGTAAACTGTTAAAATTAATGTAACTTTTTGTATATGTTTACCATTTGTGTTGATATTTTTTTATGTTGTAAATTCATTGTGTTATTGTTGACCTTTGTCATTTGTTGTTTTTAATGACTTTATTAATTTAGAAAATTTGTTTAGTAGTATTTTTGACTTTATCGTATAAATATAATTTGAGGAGGCGTGTGAGAATAATAGCAAATTATATTATACGTTGACTTATTATTCTCGCACATCACATGTTGTGGCAACACTGTTTTGTTGTTATTATTAATCTGTGATATTTGTGTTTGTAACTCAACTGTGATTATATGTTTTGTATGCCTTCCCGTCGCTCATCAACCTTCGTAACATCAACATGTCCGCTAATATTATGTGGAATAAAATTCGTGAAATAGTGAATATTTAGTCTTTTTATTTATGTGTTCGTAATGTGTGTTTCTAGTCGTCGTTCAATCTTTTCATCAGTGTAGGTTTTGTCGTTGCTTTTCGTGTAGTTCGATCCATTGGGAGGTCGTATTTTCTCACATAAAGGTCTGCCAAAGCCTGCATTTGTCAATTAATATAACTGTTTGTGATTTATATGTTTACCATTTATATGTGTTCTGACAGTCATATTTTTACCATTTTATATATTTTTTATTTTTATACTGACTGTGATAATTATCATACACGATTACACGAATACTTTAATATTTTAATACGTTTATAATTATTAAGCTTCACCACGATATATTATTTGTTATTTTACTGGACTTTGTTTTGTCCAAATCACATATTCACGATATATTTTTGTTCATATATGATTTGAGGAGGCGTGAGAATATGCTCCTCATGACCTCCCTCATAGTCGATATATTTAGCCGTAACATGGTCGCTGCTTGTGACGTCATCTGCTATAGCTGATTGTATATTTGTATTTTAACTGTCAGTTAGTTGATCTCCAAATGTTGTTACATGAACATAGAATAAAATGAGATCTTAAAAACTGAATCTTTTACTTATTGTGTTGACTACAAATTTAGTGTTTCTTCAATGGTGTTTGTTTAATATCATCGCTGGTTGTTGTTCTTATTCGATTAATGTGAAATCTTTCATATTAGTGATCACCACTTTCTCACATATTATAAAAAACCTTTACACTAAAGAGTAGGCTGCTGCAAACAATAGAAATCAAAATCCTTGAAAAAATGATTGTTTACGGCACACAAAGAAAATGTGAATGGTCATGTACCTTTTTGTTTGTTTTCAAACTCAGATCCCACAACAGCAGCGAAACCTGTTTGTGGGATCCACTTCTCGGATCCAAGTTTGTTGGAAAAAATTTAACATTGGTTTAACAGTAAACGTAGTCAATGGATCAGACGTATGTTGTTCAACCTTCGGTTAGTAAAATAACTATAAGAACACGAAACCCTGATTTCTAACAAAATATTATAATTAATTTAATAGATTAGAAGGGAGGCAAAAAATTACTTATTTAAATAAGCACCTAATTAATAAACCAGAAAAAAAAATTGACCTATTTTTAATTTTTTCGAAATTTGATTAACACGTTTAAAAAAAAATGCTCTTAAATTTTCCGGTCTAGATTTGCAAAAACGAATTCGTCTTCTAAGAATTTAAGTTTTAGTCCACATTTTTTTCTGACGTTGAAAACAGAAATATGAGTATTTTGTCATTTTGATGGGAGAAATTTAATTTTAATTGTGACTGAAATTTTTTTTCAATTTTTCCAATGGGAATGTCAACAAAATGTAACCCATTTTTAACAGACTTTGAAGAAAAAAAAAGGAGGAGGTTATCAATCAGATCCGTATGTGGTTTTATTTATGTTTGTTCCAGTATAATTTCTCAACCTGGGCACCGATTTTGATAAACTATTTTTTAAATAATAGAGGATGACCTCATGGTGGCCCCATTAAATTTTTTTAGAATCGATGAGGTAGTTTTGGAGCTATCTTTAAATGAAAACACAGTTTTAAAGTAACACTGCCACTAATATTAGAAACAAAAAATTACTAAAAAATTTTTTTCAAAAAATAAAACGACTTTAAAAAAAAAAACTAAGAAGTACACTAAAAAGTGAAAAATAATTTTTTATAAATTTCTCCGGCAAAATCTAGGACTAGGGACTGAAATTATTGAAGTCGGCTCTCTTTTCATTTACGATTTAGGCTTTATCCGTCAATTCCTTCCAATTTTACGACAAAACTTTTTAATTAGCGCCGATTTCAATAATTCTAGTCCCTAAATCTAGATTTAGCTGGAGAAATTTTAAAAGAATTATTTTTCACTTTTTAGTGCATTTTGTATTGTTTTTCTTATATTACACGATAAATGAAAACGTGAAAACAAAATTTACATCATTATGCATGCTTCACGGGAGTTTGTTTGAATTTCAAGAGAAAGCGTTTCATTTTTTTAAATTTGAAAGAAGTTAAATAGCTAGATAGAACATATAAAAATACTAGAAATAAAATAATGGTTTGCGAAATGACATAATGCGAAACTGAAGAGCCAATCTTAAGCCAACTTCCAACGTTTTTGACCAGAAAGAGAAAATTTAATCCCATAATGTCACAGTAAATGAGAACTAATAAGAATATTTTGTCGACGGCAACCTATACGAGAAAAAAAAATTAATTATAAAGAAACTCTTATAAGTTTAACTAAAGGTATTAAAGCCCGAATGCAAGATCGATACTCAAATATTTTTACATTTTTTCAATTATCAATTATATCTATATAAAAACATAATATAAAGATATAACTTTGTTAAGATAAATAATTTTTAAGTCATGACTTACAACATCATTCTTGCAAACGGGTTTAAAAAATTTCAAATGCATACTTTTGTGACGTCGTTTACAGCACGAAAAGTACAAGCAGTGACAACAAAAGGAATAACAATCTTGATTAAGATCAGCGTCATCATTGTGAAAGGTGCAAATACTGTAAGAAAACATCTAACCCACGTTGGGTCAAAAGAATTGATCGATGCAATATTACCAATTCCGAAAAATGAAAGCACAATGTAGAAGAACTTAATAAATGTTAAGGAATGGAATTGAACTATAGAGACTTCGTCAACACTCAACATACATTGAATCAAAAGGATACAAATAAAAATGCGCGTCTTAGATCGGATGACTTTAGGCAGGCTCTTTCGGAGATTCTCAATTTTGAAAATTTGGTACATGGGAAATCCAGCACCTAAAACACGACGATTACAACAGACTGACATTATACAAAAGCATATCTTATAAGTTGAAACATCTGTTAAAACTTACAAAATTATTGCTTCGATCGCTGACAATAATATTTTCAGCTAAGAACCATAAAAATAAATGAAATGAAAAAACTGGCAAGAATAAGGCATCATGATTGACAGAAAACAAAAGCGAAACGATTCCGAAGGCAAAATAAATATTCAATAACCGTAACACCAATTTTCTCGAAGTAATGAGAGGTAAAAGAGGAGCCAACACTAAAATAAAGAATAAAATAATTATGAAGTGATTTTTCATTTTATTTAATAGGTGCCAAATAGCGAAAAACTTACAAAGTATTGACCACGAGATGAACTGACTCACGAAAGAAAGACTGCCAACCGAAAATATAAAATCAACATGTAGAATATTTATCAATGCAACACCAAATAGAAGAAAAAAAAAATGGAAACAGCTTATTGACTCAGAACGAACATAAGCAGAATGCATACGTGACAAAAACTTCCATGAAATAATGATGAGAATCCACCACAGAACAGTGCTAAGTATTCTAAAAAAAAATATTCATGTAATAAAGTAGGAGATTTGAATTAGGTAAGTAAAAAATAAATTTTAAACTCACATAAAAATGTTTTTCGGCTTCCTGCCGATCACAGGTAAAAATGGAAATATCATTAGCGAGGTGCAGGATAATATCCACAACACAAAGAATATTGTTCGAGAAGTTTTTTTCGTTACATATGACATTGGCCAAAATATGAGAAAAAACATCACTACAGAGAGGGTTCTTCGTTCAAAGAAAGAAATCACCTGAAAATAATAAACCAGCTAAATTTTTTGAGTAATGTAACTAAAATAGGAAGTAATTTTCTATCCGCTTACCACTAATTCCGTTCCAACCACAGTTGCAAATAAAACCAATAAGTGAGAGTATGACAAAGTAAACTTCAAACGTGAAATGATAAATTTTCGCAACACATTCCACCAAATTATGGTTGGTAAACAACAATACAGATAATACTGATACGGGAGAAATTGCACTGAAATAGAACAATAGAAGTGACTTAGAGATATCATAAAGAGTAAAACTATATTTCACACTAATTTTTGAAGTATACCAGAATAATATATTATTATGTCTGAAATTATTGTTGATTATGGTTATTAGATCAAAGGTCTGAGAAAGAGGCGCTAAGAGTGGTGAAAATATATTAGAAGACCAAGAAAATAATTTGGATTGATCATTAAAAACTTGGTTAATAAACTTTAACAGACTTTTATTTATTGTTACACCTGAACTTTTTTTTTCTCTCACTATATACACCGACAGACACGAAGAAAACAAAATAAATGAATAATAATAAATACACGATATTCGACCAATAAAAGAAAGCTATTCAATTGATTTTTCTGGTTCTTGTAGGGCCGTTTTTGACGAGGGTGAAATTTACGAGGAAGGCGAGTTCATTCTACATCAATTTAAACACAACAAAAATTGGAAAGAAATTGAAAATGTGTACAATTTAACACTTTGTTTCAAAAGTTTGTCATAAAATTTAATATAAAACAGTGTACAGGCAATGAAGAGACGAATCTGAGTTCTTCTAGATTGATTGATTTATTTTTTTCAATGTCGTAAATGGATTTAAGATAAATTTACCAAACACTGAAAATAAATTGATAAATTTAGATGATTTAAATAACCATTCAATCTTACCAGTCAGAAGAACTAACGATAAGAAAATTAATACAATGACGCTACAGTTCAATATAAACAGTGAATATTTTCTCTTTCTCCGTAAATTCTTATCTATGGCAAAGGAGAATTCATTATTACAATTTATCTCAGATATACAAGTAAAGAACGAACTACAGAGAAAATGAATAAAAATTACATTCGGTTGATACCGGAGCATCACTCACTGAAATACTCAGAAGAAGCCAACAAATCCAGCCAATATAAGAACATGAAATGCAAATTAGTAATAATTTTTGGTAATAATTGTGGTAATATGATAGTCCGGCAGAACACAATAAAATTAAATGTCTGCTTCCGTCAATCTAAAACAATATACTACATAATTGACCGAAAAATATACGGGCTTAGTTCATCAAAAACATTTCTATCATACCACCAAATTATAACGTCCATTCCGAAATTGTGATTTCAACTTTTGCAATATTTCAGAATCTTTTCCGTCCGATAACTCATCGAAAGGTTTGTACAAAAATTTTAGCGTCGTCTTTTCAATCATACTTCTTTTTCGAATAAACTGCGCCAACATTTGTTGAGCATTTAATAGTAACGCAGAACTTTCTTCTGCAATAGAATAATTCAAGATGCTCACGGGGAGGGTACCCTAAACAGCATACAACGTTTGTTGAAAATGAAGGTAAAATGAAAAGTTTTGAACGTTCAATCTTATTAAGATAAACTTACGACGGAATTGACAGGAATTGGAATACCCAATAAAACGGACATCAACGGTGCTGTGTCAATCTGATTAATATCATTACGCTCAAGGTGATTCACATTCCAATTTGTTGGGCTGTGTACTTCATGAACTGTTGATGGTTTCCGTATTCCAGAACCCCAAGCAACATATGGAACTTCAGTTTCACGAACTGATCCTTCTCCATGAGAGCCTACATAAAAAAGTAACTATAGATCATAAATTCCAAACTTATTATTCCTCCAAAGAAAAAAACAACAGACAAGTCTCTTGAAAATTTTAAATTTCATGGAAGCGATTCATTCTATGATTGGTTCTTGTTTCAGTACGTCTATGTTTAAGTAATGGTTAAGAACCACCGCTATTAGTGAATAAAATACAAAATTGTTTGACACAAAAATAAATTACCCCAGTCAGTCATTCCATGATCCGAGGTGAATATGAAAACACTTCGATCATCATGATTGTAAAATTCAGCGATTAATTTCTCCGTTTCTCTTACAATTTTGTCTGCAATTCGAATATTTTCTTTGTACACCCTAGAAAATAAGCTTTTACTAAGAATAAAATGATTACTGAACGAAAATATAAAGAAACGACATCATACTCAGAATGAGGCTTATGAGAATGGCCTGCAGTATCGATTCCAAGTAGGTGAAAAAAGAATATTATTTTATTTTGATTTAACATCTCAAAAAGTGAGTGATTTGATTTTGCATCTTGCAATAATAGCTTGAAATTTTCAAAAGTCCATAAACTTAAACGAGCGGCACTGCCGCTGACGCCAGAAAACTCTTGAGAAGATGATGAATAAGGGTTCATAAACATTTTCTTCTCATTCGATTCTAAAAGAAAATTATTTTTTACATTATTTCGGCGAATAACTTGTTTCTGAAGACAAAATTGGACAAAGCTTACCTTTAATAAACATTAATAAAATGTCCGGGCTTCCCCAACCAAACGTCATGGTGCTTTGATTGAACACAGAATCAAATTCAACTGGATTATTTTTCCATCCCTGGAAATTAATGTAGTATTTGAAAAGCATAAATCAACCAAACCTCCATACGACTATTGGGGAAAAAATGAGGTAGGTACTTTGAATATTGCAGAAGGATCTTCATAGAATCCAGCAATTAACGCAACATGGCCAGGTCGAGATTCAGTTGGAACGGCTGAGTGACTAATTCCCCATCTTCCGCGACTTTCAATTATATACCTATTCAAAAGATGTAAGAGGAATGTAACTAAAATAAACTAAAGGCATCAACTGAAATATTTCTTTTCTTACCTTAAATAAAAAGAACTAGATTCGGTACTTTGCAATTCAAAAAATGAATCTGCTCTCAAGCCATCTCCTACGAATAAAATCAAACGTTTGGCTAGTGGCGGTATATTATTTTTCACAGGTTCTATTCCAACCGTCAGCGGTGATTTGAAATAAATATCAAATATGGAAATTAAAAAGATAACATGAACAAAAAACGAGCTCACCAACGTCCACGTATTTGCTAAATTGGACATTTTACAAACGGGAGGCGAACTTAAGCTCATATTCGATCATTTCCCAAAGGATAAATTTCAAAGAAAATTTGGGAATAGCTGTAGATTCCTCGAAAACGTACCGAAGAAGTTTCACAACGTAGAATCAGTTGGCACAGAAATAACCAATCGAATACTAGATTACGAGTTTCAATTTATAATTTCACATTTTCTTCTAACAAGGACGAACCCATTAAAATCGACATTATATGACTAATGATTAAACATGATAAAACCGTTATCTCATGGTCATTATACACCCCAAAAACTGACGATCAACGTTACAATCAAATTATACTTGATACTAATGGAAATTTTTAAGTAAGGAAAATGCCGGATTGCCGGCAAGTATCTTTTGAATTTTTGTTACATATGATGTGAAAAATCACAATGCATATGCTAACAAATGCCAAAGATTCAGCGGCCTTAATCAAAACAAAGCATATTTTTCCCTTTCCACCAGAACAAAAAACCTCAGAAGAGGTCCGGTCCCCGTCTAAGCCCGATGAAATATCAATCACGATGTTGTTGCGGACTTTATTATGGGAAGACCTACCTAAGAATTTCTTCTAATTATTTTATTTTCGAGAGAAGTAAATCTACAACTCATCGAATACGTTCTAATTTTTCTCTCACGCAACTTTCTTTGATATTTACGTAAATGTTGCTTCAGAAAATTTATATGTCGCTGCTTAGGTTCATATTCTATATTATCACATTTTTCTCACAACGAAGAACAGCTTGAACAGAAACGTAAATGAACACTAGAAATATTTTAATAGAAAATATTTACATAAATAACCATATTAAAAACCAAAAAAATATATCATGTAGATTTTTGTGACTTTTCTTTTTTTGCAGCTTCAGCCTCAGCTTCTGCTTTTTCATAATCAGCTATCAGTTGCTGTACTTCTTTAGGAGGAAGAATTCGAATGACAGTTTTATCGTTTTGACGAGTTAATATGGCGATTTCAACTGAAATGAAAACAATTTTCAAATTTTAAAGTATATGAGAATCTTGAATGGGCCTCAATAGTCACAAATGACAGACACAATAGATTACATCACGATCATGGATTAAGCATATTTTCGTTATAATTAAATCAATAAATTTGTCATAGTTAATACCTTTTTCCGAGGTCAACTTCGTCATATCCAACGTTTTGCTAAGGACTTTAATGGCTAGGGCTTGAGCAACTTTCAAAGTCATTTCCCCTTCTTTATACTCTTGCTTCAAACTTGAAATAGCGGCCTAAAAATTTATTAACTTCCATTATCCAACAATGCAGTGATTTTCTACTCGACTGTCACGTTTACTTACAGCACTGTTGTTGCCAATACACGTAGCTTTCCATCCACTGTAGTTACCACTAGGATCGGACTGATATAACTGATAGCCATAATGCTTGTCCCATCCCATGTATAAAATTGAAACACCAAAGGGTCTTTTACCTGCATATGAAGAGACTATATTATTTACCGAATTCTGACACATGTAAACAAACATATAATCAACTGAATAATGACCTCCATACTGCGTATATGCTTGCTTAATATCACATAACCAGGAAACAAGTTGTTCACATGGAATTGATTCTCCATACTGAAGTAAATATCTCTGCGCTATGAGTCTTAATTCGCTAGTTAAAACATTTGCATCAGAGGTGATACCAGCTACACTACAAACCATGTCTCTAAAAACACAAAATTTTTGGATAAGCTTACGTACACAAAATGAGGTGAGAAAAATAAACGAAGCCGAAAAAATCGAACACGTACTCATTTAGTTTGTATATTTTTTCAGAAAAAAACACTTCATCCAGCAACTTGTTCGTATTTCTTCGTTCAGCGGCGAGTAATATTCCATCATTGGCCAGTATACCTAAGCAAGTACCAGCATGACTAATAGCTTCCATAGCGTACTCTACCTGATACAAACGACCTAAAAAGTAATAATTCACACAATGAAAAATTTAACAATCAACAAAAAATTAAACAGCCACATAAGTGAATTTTTCTTAAAACGTTGGAAACCATTTAACAATTACGAATTGCGCTAATAAGAGCGGTGCGTACCTTCAGGCGAGAAAATTGTAGTTCTAGTGTCATATCTACGAGCCTGAAAAATAAGGGAAAAAATCACTGGATAACTGACGAAATAATCCTAATTTTTAGGACCTTATATAGAAAATATGAACTCAAGGGGCAATTAACAAGAATCACAATATATCAATAATATACACTTACCATAGTTAAGATGATTATGAACCTCAATTTAGTCAGAAAATTTTGAAATTTCGGGTAAGTGAGGGCAAAACTTCCGAAGAGTAACTTAATTTCAGCTTAACTCACGTACAATATACAAGTAGATTTATTCAAGATTCACGATGATGAAACAGCATATTCACAGATTTTTATTTTTATCGCAAGGAAAATATTTGTGTTCGTTGATGTGCCGGACTTTGACTATATACATACTGGACTGCTAATACTGATAAAAAGCTGTGTTCAAAACAAACAGGCGTATCCCTGTTCAAAATGTTAGTTCATTATCAAATTTATTAATACTTATTGTCTTTTCCTTTGACTAGGTCTCTTCTTACCACAATTATTGCTTTTAATTACGAATTAAATCGGTAATTGTTAGATGTCAGTAGTTGGTACTACTGCAATCAAGATCTCTCACAGTCAAGTTCTCGTCGTTTTTATCTGTGTCTTTTTCTTTTCTCTGTTTTCTGGTCAAGAGGTGACGCTCACTCAACCTGGTATTAAATATGGCGATAAAACTCTAATTATGCCTGTTTGTTCCTTTTAATAAATTAAGTTGAATTATACAGTGTTTTTCAAGTTATTTATGAAGATATTCAAGTTATTCAAGTAAATACATATTTAAACCGAACTCAGTTGCTCGTAATTGGTGTAGGTTTTAAATATAAAGTGATAGCAGAGTTCAAGTGTGTTCGCGTGTTCGCGCCTTTGTTATCGTCAAGGATCACGTTCGTATTTTATGTTACGAAAAATTTCAAGTACGTAAATTAAAATCGCGTAATTATTCAAGTTCACGCCTCAAGAAATTAGCGGGTTGTGTTTGCCGTGTTCGTTTCGTTTATTTTATGGCTCCGAAAACACGCAAAGGCCGTTCTCAAGTTCTTGCTCTTCCGGTCACGAAGAAGAAACAGGCTTCGAAAATCAAGAGGGTGTCATTTAATCCGGTAGTAAACACAGTGACAACCGATACGATAGACGAAATTGTACAAATCCAAGATCTACCGCTCGTTCAAGAACTATCAGATATGGCTGGTGAGATCAAGACTACGTCGAGTAATTTGGCTGAACCGACAATCACCGTTACCTTTTCGGATACGGGAAAAATAGTCAAGAAGGTTCAACCAAACCAAGTGTCTTCGCCTTCCAACGAGCTGAATCAAGATAATGTCATACCGCTACGTATGCTAAATCAAGAAATTTCGTCTTCATCGTATTCAAGTCCGTCAAGCAGTTTGTCGAATCAAGTGGAGATATCAAGTTCAAGAATTTCACCGTCTGCCAGGTCCGCGTCATCAAGTCAAGTAAATATTAATAAAAATTTATCAAGTGTAATTTCAGATTTTAAGTCGTCGTCGAATATCGATAGCATGATCGTAGACTCTGCTTCGAACGCACTCGCGGCGCTTGATTTTTTGAAAATGTCGCCGAAAAGTCAGTTTGCTCCCCCTCCCGGACTAACTAACGTCGGTCAAGAGTCAAGTTTTGGTCAAGTACCAAATTTTCAAGAATCAAGAGTAGGCTTTATGCCTACACCTCAAGTATCAAGTTACCCTGCGGCATTTCAAGACTCAAGCTCATTTGTACGTGATGCGAATCAAACACAATTGGGTAACATCTATACTCCAACGAATACTTCGTTTCAGTATCAATGTTACCCGACGATGGGCCAATTCCAAATGGTCCCATTGATTCCGTTACGTACTTATGGGAACAATGAAAAGCTTAAGGGTAAGCAAAATTTCAAGATGTGGGAGAGGGATATCAAGAACGACTTGGCGGCGGCAAATGCGATCGAGTGGATCGCATGTCCACGAGCTGAACATCTCAGTCTACCTGAGAACATTCGCCGAGGAGTTGACGCTCAAGTGCAGAACCTGATTCGGATGAATGTCGCACAACCAATCAAGACGTTAATTTTTCATCTCGAATCAGCCTGCGAAATTTATCAAGAGCTCAAGAGGCAGTACGGTAGCAAGACGATTCACGACATGATTGCTATCATGAACCGTTTTGACGAACTCAAGTATGTAGATAATAGCGAATTAATTTTGTTTTTGTCTAAATTCGATGCCGCTCGACGAAGTCTGGTGGAATTTGGTCAAGTTTTTCCACCCTCCTTCTGGTTAATCAAGTTAATTCAAAAATTAAATCCTTCGTTCGAGGCGGTCATCGACACCTTATGTGCACGAGCAGGTGAAGACCTGTCTGAGGAGATGCTACGTACATCCCTTTTGGATTACGTAGAGAGGAAGAAGTCGACGACTGCTAAACCCACGGAGAGTGCTCCGAAACGTCAAGAGTATGCACGGAAAGCAGCGTCGACTCCCTCTACACCTCAGTCAGGCAAATCACCTGCTCCCACTTCAAGTTTTTCCTCAAGTAATATTAAGCCCATCGACGAATCAAGCAATAAGTCAAGTATCAAGATACCATCTATGGTCCCCGCGAAACAAAATCAAGATGTCAAGAAAGAAATTCAAGAGAAGAAAGTACGCTGTAAGGATTGCGGCTGGAACGGGCACACCGCGGACAAATGCTTCAACGGTAACAAAAAGGTTTGTTACCGGTGTCAAAAACCGGGTCATGAAGCTCGCAACTGTCCTGCGCCGCAACCGGATCCGAACAGTATTTCAAGTGAGTTACATTTAATTAATTTAAATGTAATTAATAATCAAGATTCTTTAAATCAAGATTTACGTAATCAAAATACCGATGTTTTCGTGATTGATAGTGGGGCAACAAATAGTGCTGTAGCTCACATTCACCAGGTTTTAAACTATCGAGCTTTCCCGAAAGATAAAACTTTGGGACAAGCTGGTAAAGATAGTGTATTAAAGGCTACGGGTGAGGGTATAATATTATTTACCTTAAATCACGAATCGTCGTCAAGAATATTTACCTTTATTTTAAGAGAAGTCCTAGTAGTTCCCGGTCTTGCAAATGGGCTTGTTAGTGTTAACCATTTTGTTAAAGACAATAATATCAAGTTACTCTTCGAGTCTAATCAAGTTACATTTTACAGGCAAGAAGAGGTCGGGTTAAATAAACCCCTTATCAAGATAATCTCAAGTCAAGATAGATATCAATTTGTCCCTTCAAGTATGAACAAAAATATCAAGAACTACAAAAAGGCTTTATCAAGAATATTTAAAGGTAAATCAATTTTATTATCTGAATACACTAATGATCCGAGTTTGTCAGAAATTGCTGATCAAAGTGGTCTGGGTAATAAAAGTCAAGTCAAGTCCCCCAAATCAAGTAAATCGTCTAGTAA
This sequence comes from Ericerus pela, assembly GCA_011428145.1. Classification (NCBI taxonomy): domain Eukaryota; kingdom Metazoa; phylum Arthropoda; class Insecta; order Hemiptera; family Coccidae; genus Ericerus; species Ericerus pela. Next base: position 45,702 of record WOFM01000356.1, read on the forward strand.
CAATAAGTCTGATTGTAATGGGTCTAATGATGCTACTGACGGGTCCGATGTTGATGACTCCTGGATTAATGAGTTTGATAAAATGGAGTTAAGTAAAGGTCAACAAAATAAATCAAGTAATGTCGATTCCGCAAATTCTGGTAAAATTGTGCAGGATTCGAAGGGGGTATCAAGTCAAGAAAATTCAAGTAATGTTAAGAATAATTCAAATTCTTTACCAGTTTATCGTACAAAAACTGGTAAAAGGAAAAATCGAAAAGTCAAGAAAATGATAAGTGACGAACAAAGAACAAAATTGGTGAATGAAGGGAATATTTGGCATCGTAGGATGGGACATATTTCCTCTCCAAATTTATATCGTCTTCGTTCTGTTGCTATTGGTGTCCCGGACATAATCTGTCCGGACACATTTCAAGATTGTCAAGTTTGTAACCAAACAAAAATGACTCGTAAATGTTTCAATAAAGATCGTGAACGAGCTTCAAGACCAGGTGAACTAACTCACGCTGATGTGATTGGCCCAATCTCTCCCCCTACCTTTGCCAAGAAAAATATTTATTTACTAGTATTTTTAGACGATTATACTCGTTATATTAGTATTTTTGCTCTCAAGAAAAAGTATGAAGTGACTAGGTTCTTCAAGATGTATGTCAAGAGAATTAAGGCTCAATTCCCTCAAGAAGGTCAATGTAAAACTTTACGTTGTGATAATGGTTCTGAATTTGTTAATCAGGCCATGGATCAACTAATCGAAGAATTAGGAATTGAGAGAGAAACCTCTGGTCCTTATACTAGTGAACATAATGGTACTGCTGAGAGGGCTAATCGAACTATTGAGGTCAAGATTCGTTCATTAATTCAAGAGAGTGGATTTCCTACTTCTTTTTGGGGCTTAGCTGCTGATGCTACTGAGTATTTATATAATAGGTCACCACACAGAGCACTAAATTTCAAGACACCCTATGAAATGTTTTACGGTAATAAGCCTGATTTATCAAGTATTCACGTTTTTGGCTGTCTGGCTTATGTACTTCAAGAAAATCAACCTACTGGTCGAAAATTTGATATAGTTAGTACTAAACAATATTTAGTAGGGTATACTAAAACAGGTTATATTGTATATAATCCTGCTACTAAAAAGACTAGCGTTTCTTGTAATGTCAAATTCGACGAAAGTAAAACATTTAGGGATGCTATTAATGAACGTCAAGAAACTATTCAAGAATTTAGTAATCAAGAATTAGATTTTCCTGATGAAAATTTAACTCAAGTTAAAAATCAAGATAATTCTCTATCTACTAACGTTGCTTGTAATGATAGTTTGGTAGAGAATCAAGTTAATTCAAGCTCAAGTCCCAATCAAGATATTGCTCCTCCTGTTGTTCAAGTTCAAGTTGGTGAAGATAATTCCCAAGATGAGATAATTGAAATTGATTATAATTGGGATCTTTCTCAAGAAAGTCAAGTGATTGATGGCTCTGTGCAAATTCTTCGTATCTCTGATGCGAATAATAAAAGAGATGAAACAGAGGTTTCTTCTCCTAATGCACCTCAATCGTATAAAGAGGCATTAAAATCACCTGACTGGCCCAAATGGAAGGAAGCAATTACTCAAGAAATCAAGTCTCTAAATTGTTACAAGGTTTGGCGTATTGTCCCAAAATCAAATACTAAGGGCCATCAACTACTTCCGTGGAAGTGGATTTTTACCATTAAACCTGATGGAGCTTTCAAAGCTCGCCTTGTAATAGTTGGTGCTGTTGATCAAGAAAAATATTCAACTCAAGATACTTACTCGCCTACTGCAACTGCAACCACAATTCGTTGGTTCTTTTCTTTAGCTTGCAAACTTAAGTTAAGTATTACACAGCTAGATATCAAGACTGCTTTTCTCAATAGTGAGATTGATCGAGATAAATATACTTCAATACCTCAGGGTATTGATCTCGACAACAAACTTTACGCACTCAAGTTAAATAAAGCTGTGTATGGGTTAGCTACTGCACCTAGGTCATGGTATGTAAAATTTTCAAGAATTCTCAAGAGTAAGGGTTTTGAACCATTATTACGTCAAGGTTGCATTTTCATGAAATCAAGTGGTAATAATTTTGTCATAATGTTAGCTTATGTTGATGACATTTTAATTATGGGCTCTAGCAATCAAGTTGTTCAAGATGCTATCAAGAGTATCCAAGAAAATTTTGAAGTCAAGAACTTAGGTTCCCCAAGTCGTTATGTTGGTTTTCAAATTGAAATTGACAATAACACTGGTAATCTTCGTTTACATCAAGAGGACTATATCAAAACCCTAATTCACGAATTCAAGTTAGAAAATTGTGGTGAACGTTTAGTTCCAATGAACTCTTTCGCCAATTTTCCAAAAATTCAAGAAACACCCCTACCTCCTCATAATTCGTATAGGACGGCTATTGGGTCACTCTTATATTTAGCTAATACTACTCGCCCAGATATTTCTTTTGCGGTAAGTTTCTTAGCTAGATTTCAAGAAAAACCTACGGAGTTACATCGTACTTTAGTAAGTCATGTAGTTCGTTATCTAAAACACACTCCGACCTTAGGTTTAACCTACTCAAGTCCTGATGAAGATATTGTTGCGTATGTTGATGCTGACTTCGCAGCAGATAAATCAAGAAAATCCACTACTGGCTATTGTATTAAACAGTTTGGTAATACAATTGCTTGGGGCAGCAGAAAACAAGACGTAATTGCTGAGTCAACTACTGAGGCCGAGTTTGTAGCCGTTGCTGTTGCTTCAAGTCATATGCTCTATTGTAGTAGGTTAACTGAAGAAACTTTTCCTCAGTTTAAAACTCAAGTTACCGTGTATGAAGATAATCAGTCTACCTGTAACTTATTATCTATCTTCTATAATCATGGTAAACTTAAACATATCGAACGTCGATATCTCAAGGTAAAAGAGTATGTTTGTGATAACTTACTCAAAATTATTCATGTATCAACAAATAATCAAGTTGCTGATATTTTAACAAAACCTCTTACGGCTCAGCAACATGAGTTCTTACGTGAAAAACTGTTAAGCAATTAAGATGGTAAGTCAAGAGAGTCATTCAAGTATATCCGAAAACCTTAATTTATCAAGTTACCATCTCTATTGTTCAAGTCAAGTCAAGTCAAGCTAATAAAATTTTCGTTATTCATAAATGAAAATTCGTTAAACTTCTGTTATTCATAAATAGAAGAAATTTCTCAAAATTTGTAAGTTGTATAAATTTTTGAAAAATATTAACGGTCAAGTAAATCAAGTTTCAAGTTCAAGAATCAAGAAAATAATTACTCAAGTTCGGATAATTCCAAATTGGGTACGAGTTTCGTATTTTCCTAGTTTGCTGAATATAATTCATCGATCGATATCCAGACTCAAAATTATGTTATAATATTGACTCTAACCTCAAGAAATAATGACAAGTTTAGTTCAAGTAAATCAATTTTTCTCAAGAGTCGACATTTTTATGAAATCAAGTCTTTCTTTTATTATCAAGACCAAGTTGATGTCAAGCAGTCTGATGAACTCATCTATTTAATGTGATGAAATACTAATATATCTGTTTATTGTTCCAGATGTATTCCATCAAGATGAATTCAATTTCTCGATCAAGAATAATATTAGTAATTGTATTTTCCTTTTCAGATACTTTTTATAATTTTATGTTTGTTTTTGTTCCTGGTTAATCATGTGTTCTTTTATTTTCAGGAAGACTTATTATTTTTAAGTATCATTTTTTATTTGAAAATACTAATATTATTTTGTTTGCAGGTGACTCGTTACCTAGTATTAATTTTATGATTCTCATTTTGTTTGTTAATTTTGACGTTTTTCCTTTTTCTCTGGTCAATTAATTTTGTAATTTTATTTGCTCAATTTTTTTTTGTTAAGTATTATGACCAAAAATTTAAGAATTTAAGTTTGTTTTGTTTTTGGAGCGTCATACTCGTTTTGTTTTGTTAAGATTAAGTAAACTCAAGTTCCTGTGATTCTCAAGCTGCTGTGATTCTTCAAGTCTGTGATAACTCAAGAACTTCAATTCTCAAGAAATTCCAATAAAAACGGCTCGACACTCGCCAGGAAGGGGGTGTTAGATGTCAGTAGTTGGTACTACTGCAATCAAGATCTCTCACAGTCAAGTTCTCGTCGTTTTTATCTGTGTCTTTTTCTTTTCTCTGTTTTCTGGTCAAGAGGTGACGCTCACTCAACCTGGTATTAAATATGGCGATAAGACTCTAATTATGCCTGTTTGTTCCTTTTAATAAATTAAGTTGAATTATACAGTGTTTTTCAAGTTATTTATGAAGATATTCAAGTTATTCAAGTAAATACATATTTAAACCGAACTCAGTTGCTCGTAATTGGTGTAGGTTTTAAATATAAAGGTAATGATGTAGTTTTATAAAACTCAGAAGTTCAAAAATTTCAGTTAAATCAATTTTGTTGAGGTGAGTTTTGATCGATTCATAAAAGAAACATAAGCAAGGACGTTCAACTTTAAAAAAGGTTTATTGATGAGTTTAGTACAACGACTGACGAACGGAGAACATTCTCCGTCAAGCAGTGGCGGGAAGAATATTTTGCTGGCGATCAGTGTCGCCACACGCAAAACGAATAAATATAATAATGTGTTACATGCAGTGTTGGTTAATATAGTTTTGTGTTCGTGAGGTAGTGAGGGAATCGTATCCCAACACCCCCCTGCGATTCAAAATGGACGAACGAACATATAAGTAAAAAAATCACATATTGCATGTATTTAAAACAAACATATAAACAAAAATAAGCAATAGCAGTCAAAAATATTACATATAAGTGTCACATAGAATTGCTATCTATATTCATATATTGAATTTTGTTTTATCTTAAATATATCGTGTAAGTGTTAACATGAGGTATACATTTAACCTTATGTTTTAGTGTCACATCTTATAACTATTGTGTGATTTTTAATTTAACATATATAAAACCAGTCGGAGAGATCAATATTTCCTCGTCAGCTCGTTGTGTAAGTTTCGGGTGTTCGCTATTTGTTTTCTTTTTTTTCTTTTTTGTGGCCTGTTGTTGGCGAACTTCCATAGGAATATGTCTATAGGCGAGAGACCCAAAAACTCCCATATTAGATAGATCCGGTTTTATGCCGTAAAACATTTCAAAAGGGGTTTTATTATCTTTGTTTGCCCTAGTTGGGCTCCTATTTATGACATAAACCGCCGTCAGAACAGCCAATGACCAAAACTTGAAGTCCAAATCGGAGTCAAACAGCATAGCTCTAGTTCTAGCCATAATCGTTTGATTTTGCCTTTCGGCCATCGCATTCAACTCCGGTGAATACGGAACAACAGGCTCGAGACTTACGACGTTTTCCTCACAAAATGTCCTCATGTGTGAATCTAAGTATTCTTTAGCATTGTCACACCTTAGGGTGGCAATGGGATGGTCCGGAAATTTTGATTTTAGTTTCATATAAAGTTTTTTAAACTCTTCACACACCATTGACTTTTTTTCGATGGTGGAGACAAAGGTGTATTTTGTGGCGTGGTCCACAAATATTAACACGTACTTCTCACCATATATACCCGGTGAAAAGGGGCCCATTGTATCCGATGAAACGAGTTCTAGTTTCCTTTCTGGTCTGGTCCAGGTGCTATTGTGCCCTAACCTTTTTGAATTAGCTTTTGCACATATCTCGCACAAACTAAATTTGTCATCTCGGAATATTATACCATTAGGAATACCTCTTGAGACCTTTGTTATAAATTTTTTCCAGATAGGTGTCCCAATCTCCTGTGCCATATCATTTTTTTTATCTATTTTTAACTCCCCTACTCTTTCGTTAGGTTCTTTATTATTGTTTATTATATTATTATCTATGGTATTATTATTAATATTTATGCCTACATTCTCATTTGTTTCCTTACCATCTTCACTAATTTCCCTATTTTGGGTTTGGTTATTATTTTGTTCGTCATTATGATTTATTATTATATTGTCATTTTCGTTATTATCAATTGTGTTATATTGTACATTATTATCTGTGTTCTCTCTATTCTCTTCACTTTCCTCCTGACTGTCCTCAACAATTTCTTCTTCTATTTCATATTCCATCAATTCATCTTTGGAATTTACATTAGGCATACATGCCAATTTATTCGATTGATTTTTATAAGGACATATTTTATTTAAGTCATTTTCGTCTTCTATTATATTAACTGTGGATTCCGATACGATTTCGTATTTTACCATGTATACCCCCCTTATTTTTGGGGCTGAAAAAATTACTTCATTCGTCCCACGGACATATATATGCGCTGCAGAGAAATTTTGGTCTATGCCAAGCGCTCTGTTTTCAGTTATCTTAATCCTCGATATTAGGTCCACATTCAGGGATGGCACATAATGTACATTCTTAGGTCTTATAACAGTTTGTTTCCTTTCGGAATTTTCTACCCTAATGAACATAGTTCCTATATGTGTGGCAATTAGTAAAGTGTCCTGGATGGCACATTCTAACTCTATAGGTTTTTCTAACATTATAGGGCTAGACAGTTTTGATAGGTCTGATACTACATGAGCAACAGCCCCACCATCCAACATGATCCTATTAGTGAGGGGGATATATTCTGGATTAGATTCATGTCTTGTGTCCCTAGATGTTATTAAATTTATTAATTTATTATTATTTGTGCTCTTGTTTTGTTCACTGCCTTTATATCTTATCATCATAGACCACTGAACATCATTCTCTTTTTTATTTTTGTTATTATTGTTATTATTATTACGTCCATATCGGGTATTTTGTGCTGGACCATCTGGTTTATTTTGGGGTGATGTACCCTCTTTATTTGATGGACACACTTTAGCAATGTGCCCCTTGCCATGGCACTTAAAACATACTAAATTATTCGGATTTGGCAAGTTATTTTGATTTTGGTTATATTTTCTATTCTCATAATTATTATTATTGTTATTTTGGGGCGTATCTGACTTTTGATTATTATTATGTGTCATCTTCCCCTGATCCATATTTTGACCATAATTTTGACTTCTATTTGTATTATTATATCTGTTATAGTTTCCTCCGTATTGGGATCTTTGATTTTTATTATTTTGGTTGAAGTTACGAAATTTATTATTATTGTATCTTGACTTTTTCTCGTCATATAATCTGTCTGACCTTTCGATCAGCATTGCGTGAAGGGTTTCAATGGTCTTCTGATCTTGACTCAAAGTATTAAACTCCAGCCTAGTCATAGCATAATCCATGTTTAAAGATATTAAGAGTTGTTCTATCTCCTCCTGTTTGTCTAAGTTTTTCCCACAATCTCTTATTTTTTGTGCTGATTTGGAAAACACGTCCAGATAACTTCTCATATTCCCCTTACTATTGAACTTTAATCTTTGAAAGGCCTGCTTTGCATTTATATATGTGACCTGCGTGCAGCTTTTATACCTTTCGTCAAGAACTTTTAAAATTTGGTTTATAGTTTTTAGATCTTTTATTCTTTCGATCAGGTCATTGTTTAGTCCTTGATAGATTAAGGCTTTCCTCTTTTCCTGGTTATGAAAAAATGCCATTCTATTAGCTGGACTAGCATTGCCAGATTCAGGGTTTAAAAAACTGTTTAATTCCAATCCCAAAAATAGAACTTTGGTTTCATTGTCCTGCATAATTGGGTATAATCCCTCTGCATAGAGTGTAGAGACCATCATGGTCCTCCAAGCGTCATAATTTCTCTCGTCAAAAACTTTCTTTGCGTCAAAACGTGACATTTTATTAATTTTTGTTTTTCGGGGGTTTTGGGTCCTACCTCAGAAACACGAGAACTTAATTCTAGGGGGTAACACGGTCTCAACTGCACGATTATGCACAGCACGGTCTTAGCCGCTCGATCGGGAATGCAAGTTAAATATATTATATTATAATATTCAATAATATGTTATTATTCTAAACTAATTCTCACGAAATATTCGTTGCTGACGATGAGTTGATCTCTCCGCCACTGTTTGTTCCAGTGAATGGTCAAATTATTTGGACTATATCGCCGAACTTGTTCAAAATCGAATTGGCTGAGTCTTTGGCTTTTGTTTCAGAACGAAAACAGTTCTGTTAAACACGTTAAAAAAGTATTAATATTCAATGCAAAATTGTTCCACAAAAGTATGAGAGATAAATTCTGAAAGAAAAATAATCTATTATGTATTATCATTTGAGAAAATCCTTTCTGTGAACAGGAAAAAATCTGTCACCAATGTCAATAATTATTAATGTAGGTTTTCTTTTGTTGGATTCTACGAATCTCATCCAACAAAGGTTTTCCTATTTCTGCAATTCCCGACCAACAAGATAAAATTTGAAAGGCTATCGAATCTGCCTTTCAAGTTTCGACTTTACTTTAAATTTGGTTGGGAATATACATGAAAATATACTAAATTTTATTATTTTATTGCCTAAATGTTAACTTTTTCATCAATTTTATGGGCAAAATCACACGAATTATCACTTATTTAATTTTAATTTTTTTACTTATCTTAGGTATCTTCGTTTATTTTCCAGTTTTATCGATATATTCTTGCTTTTTCATCAGCTGTTGACATCAGACTTCGACGATTTTGCTCCGTTATTTTCAGATTTTCAACTTTTACTCTTTGATTTCTTCTCCGGAACACAGCATGTACAACTGCCAACCGTTTTTGATTGTATGTGTTGGTCTGCCAAACCACAAGATTCTTTCGTACCTGATCTGCTTTCTCCAAATTTTTGACTTCGATGTTCTAACTGGCGCCCAAGACTTTACCGTTGTTTTCATTAATCTTACTTTTACTTTGATTTACACTGATTGAACTTTTTACGAATACAGGATAGTTACTTTAAAACCTGATTCGAATTTTTCAATTACAAATTTTCACTTTCCTGTCACTTTGCGCAGAGGTAACACACGGCACAACGCCTTTCACTTTGCATGAATTACAAATTTTTAAACTTTTAACAAATTACACGAACATCGCACTTTAATTACCACACTTATTTTCTTGATCCGCCGCTCTGGCTACCATGTTGAGGTGAGTTTCGATCGATTCATAAAAGAAACATAAGCACGGACGTTCAACTTTAAAAAAGGTTTATTGATGAGTTTAGTACAACGACTGACGAACGGAGAACATTCTTCGTCGAGCAGTGGCGGAAAGAATATTATGCTGGCGATCAGTGTCACCACACGCAAAACGAATAAATATAATAATGTGTTACATGCAGTGTTGGTTAATATAGTTTCGTGTTTGTGAGGTAGTGAGGGAATCGTATCCCAACAAATTTAAAATTTGATTTATTAGCTCTGTTTGATAGGACTACACCAACTTACACCAACCTACACCAGGGGGGCGATTCCACAAATTTCAGAATGTTATATGACTTTACACCAAGTTTTACTTGAATATTTGTGGAATGTCTCTACTGGTGTAAGCTGGTGTAAGTTAGTGTAATCCTTTCAAACACAGCTATTAATGCATAAAAATAATCTTTTTTGTTGCTGTATGATGAATGTTTTTATCTACTTGCGAAATATTCTTATAAATATGTCTAATTCTAATTTTTACATAGAAATTTGTAATTAATTCGGTTAAATGCGGATCAGGTAACTCTATGTTTTTAAACAGCAAACCAGTAAACTAACATTTTGAACGGGGATACGGGTGTCTGACTCAACTTCACCGGTTGTTCATTAGACTCTGTGTTATTCTTATCAGTATTAGCAGTCCAGTATGTATATAGTCATACTGGATTGCTAATACTGATAAAAAGCTGTGTTCAAAACAAACAGGCGTATCCCTGTTCAAAATGTTAGTTCATTATCAAATTTATTAATACTTATTGTCTTTTCCTTTGATTAGGTCTCTTCTTACCACAATTATTGCTTTTAATTACGAATTAAATCGGTAATGTTGTAGTTTTATAAAACTCAGAAGTTCAAAAATTTCAGTTAAATCAATTTAAAATTTGATTTATTGATGCATAGCTCTTATTGGTGGATATGCCTAAATTTATGCCAACAATTTTTTCAATCTTTAAATTCCCATTTTCTTTAATTACACCTTCTAATTTTTCAATTTTCAAATATGAATAACCTAGAACATTTTCCAAATAGTCGGGAACATTTTGAGCCTACCAGTAAACTAACATTTTGAACGGGGATTCGGCTGTCTGACTCAAATTCACCGGTTGTTCATTAGACTCTGTGTTATTCTTATCAGTATTAGCAGTCCAGTATGTATATAGTCAAAGGTGCCGGATACTTTGATGTGAGAATGGTATCTACGTAAGAGTATTACGTAAAGTAAATAAGAAAGAACA
>WOFM01000356.1:60577-139551 GCA_011428145.1 Ericerus pela
TTGTTCATTCCCATTTGCATTACTATTCGTACTATAATTTCGATTGTTGCCTCTATAGTTATTATAATTATTACCTCTGTAATTGTTCCTTCCACGATAATTATTATTACGACCTCTATAATTATTATTATTATTGCCATTACCATTATTACGATAATTATTGGAATTATTATTATGATTATTATTATTTTGTTTCTTTAATGTCTGATCCCTAAATTTTTGATCAGCATCTTCCCGTAGAATCCTTTTAAAATTATCGATATTACGTTCGTTGGGGGGTAGATTTTCAAATTGCATTTTGGCTAATGCCTGTTCATAACACAGTGCAAGTTGTAAATTCTCTAATTCTTCCTCTTCTTTTACTTCCTTTCCACTGTCTCTTACGTCCGTAACAAGTTCGTCCCATTTTTTTAGAAAGCCTCTCATATTTCCCCCAGGTTGAAATCTGAATTCCATCCATTTTGATTTCGCCATGTTTGCTGTTACTGATGTTTTTGTACCGTATATATTATCTAATTTTCTTAACATCATTATGGCAGTGTTGCAATCTCTTATTTGTTTTGTAATATCATTCGAAACTCTTTCTAAGACGAATGCTTTGGCATTGTCTTGCATCTTGCAATAGTTAATCATTTCTTTATTGGCCCTAAAATTCAAATCATCGATATGTGATATGTATGATTCCAAAAATTCGTGTTCTCCAAAAATATCATAATAACCTGCACCCCTAATGGCCGAAATAATCATACGTCTCCAATCCAAATAATACTTTCCATTAAATACTTTTCCCAATGGAGCCTGAATAGGTTTAATTTCATTTACACTAGACATAATTTCTTCAATTTTTTTAAATCCTAATAAATTATTTTCTATATTCGTGATGGATATAAATTTTTTATTTTCTTCTTTTTCTGTCTCTAAATTTTTTACTAGATTTTGTTTTTCGAATTCAATATTTTTATTTTCTAGTACTTTTTCTTTTTTATCCAGTTTTTTAATTTATTTTATAAAATTTTATTATTATTATTTTAAGAATCGATTTACGAATTTCTTTTCTGATTCTAATGAACTATATATTCTATTGGAAAAGTAGTTTGGTGTCGAATCAGTTATTCTAATATATTTAAATGAACTTATTTCCTCTATTCTACCTGAGATATCGATTGTGAAGGACTCTAATATTATTTCACCCGTAAAATACGTGTAATATGGAAGATTATATTTCTCTAGTTTCAAATCTACAACTTTTTCCCCTTCGAACTTTTTCAACAATTCTTGCAATTCCTCTTTCTCTATACTTTATTCACCTATTTTGTTTTCTAATACGTTTACTAAATTTGACATATAATATTAAATGGGAAGGCAAAAAATTTATATCTCCACCTCAAATTTGCAATTCAAAAAATACGTAAAAAATAATTTAACTATATCTATATTACCTTACAAAATTTTTATTTTCTTGGTTGATCCGTTGTTGTGTGAATTTTGCGTTTGTTGACTCCAAATATCACTGTCGTTGTCTCCGCTGAATTTTGTAGAAGGTTGGCCCAAAAATTTGTGGTCTTCGTAGTTGAGATCTCTAAAGGATTTCCTGAAGATGGGAGCGGAAGATTTCTTCGGTTGGTCCTCTGTATCGTTGGCGGTCCTTTCTGGATTGTAGTTCGTTGACTTCCAGGGTCGGCCGTTATTGGATCAGGAACTCGTTTTTTTTTACGTTTTTATTTTTTTTCGACTTCGAAAAAAAATTGTAAAATAAAAAATTCGAGTTTTAATATTCTCGATTTAACGTATTTTTAGTGTATTTTTCACTTCAAAATAATATAAATTTCAACACAACAATGAATCAATTTCAAAAAAAATCAGTCTGCTATTTTATTAATTTAACATTATTCTTCTCTTACTGTTCAACCGCAGCGATAGCTACCATGATGTGAGGCGGTGATGACGAGGAACGAAAAAGAGTAAGAGAGAAGTATTCACGATAGAATTTATTAGCAGACTAAAATTACATTTGGAAATAAAATATGAATAAGTACGAAATGGCGAAGCAACAGGGATAGCGGATCAAGAATGGTAGGGGAAGCACTTACTGACGAGAGTGTACGTATGACATATATATATAGAATGACGTGATGATGATGATGAAGAAAGAGAGAAGGTGGGATTTCGTATCAACACATATCGATACAAGACATCGAGAACCTCAAGAATATACTACGCCATATTTTATGTTACATACGTTACAGTTTGTCCGTTGTACTCACACAATAAACTCTTATAGTTCCTCGTGTACATATTATTCTTACATTTGATTATATACATACTGGACTGCTAATACTGATAAGAATAACACAGAGTCTAATGAACAACCGGTGAAGTTGAGTCAGACACCCGTATCCCCGTTCAAAATGTTAGTTTACTGGTTTGCTGTTTAAAAACATAGAGTTACCTGATCCGCATTTAACCGAATTAATTACAAATTTCTATGTAAAAATTAGAATTAGACATATTTATAAGAATATTTCACAAGTAGATAAAAACATTCATCATACAGCAACAAAAAAGATTATTTTTATGCATCAATTGTAGTGAGATCAATAATAAAGAGAGCGTGGTTGTGTTCGCGCTCGTCGCCATTTACCATATGACGTTGTTCGTAATTCTCTCTAACCAACTTTTTGTTTTGTCTGTGTGTGTGTAAATTGATAACGTTTGTGATTTGTCTGTTCTACTGATGTCATTGATGTGGTCTGTGACATCAGTGAGATAATGATATTGTTAAGCGATATCGTTATCGTATCGTGTACAACTCCGTCGTTCACGATACTCGGGGGGGAGGAACTCTAAGTCTTTCCCAATCTACCTTCCATGTATAAGTCAATATGGGATTGTGGTTTGTTAATTTTGTTTGTAATTTTTGTCTGTTATCATTGTGTGTTTATCATTGTGTGTTTGTTATGTTTTTTATTGAATTGTCTGGTTTGAAAGAAGTTTGCCTGTTTGCCAATATAACACAAAATAAAGAGATATTTATAAAATATTATTATTTATTACATTTAAGGAACAATAACATGTAACAATGAGTTTATATGGTAAAGTGAAAAAAAAATGATAATATTTAACAAGTATGATATATATATATAAGTTTGTACAATGGTATAGGAACATACGTTATCACATTGTTTCTTTGATTGACTGGAAGTAATGCTTATTTGCGAGGTATATAATAATGAGATCTGCCTTCGTGTTTTGGAAGGTCTGGTATCACAGGTCCGTTTCTTTATTTTATAATCTGGAACACTTTGTTTCTTCGTTTATTGCTCTGTTGCTCGTGTCTGGGTAAAGTTGCAATTCTGTAAGGAAATATAAATGTGTTAATTTGAGTATTGATTGTTTGTTGATAAACACGTCAACTGCATCGTTTTTCCTTCTGTGAGGATAAAGGATGGTTGGCTAGTGTTTATTATGTTGGTTTGTTGGTTGTCACCTGCTTCTCCAATCTTTATATTGGTTTCACAGTGGGTCCTTTGGTTGCAAACTTGGTTTGTTTTGTTGAAAGTTTACCCAAAGTAGATTCTTCTAAAGACGTCTGGGCTACGAATTATTTATGATAATTCGTAGATATTATGTTTTTTGTGCTACTATTTTTGTGTGTTTGTGTTGTAAAGCATCTGGGGAATTTAATTCTAATGGTGCTAGGTATTTGAGGGGTCTGGTAGTGAGTGTTCCATTTGGGAACATAAAGGAAGCAGATCTGACTATCTGGTCTGATGATTCGTGTAATTCTTTGATTACTGCTAGTTGTGGTTTGTTAGGTGTTGAAGCCGCGTCAATGACGTATACTAAATCTCCTATTTTTGGTATGTCACTGTTTGTTCGGTAGTTGTTTGGTATTGGCTGTGGTTGTTTGTCTCGTAGGTATGTGAGATAATTTTGTTTCCATTGTATCCATAAGTTCTTTAAATATATTTGGTCTATTTTCCATATGTGTTGTAGGTGTTTTTCTGTTGATGTGTGAATGTTGTCTGGTTTGTCGGAGTTTAATATGGTGTGTTGAAAATTAGCATGGAGAAAATTAGCTGGTGTAAGGTATGAATAAGTTGATGTTTCTGTTTCTGGGCATAAGGGTCTTTTGTTAATCATTATTTGTAATTGTTTGATGGTAATGTTAAATGTGTGTATGTAGATGGGATGATGTCCTACTGTTTTACAATAGGATTGTTTGATGATGCCTATTAGGTGTTTGTAAGTGCCTCCGTACCATGGGGCTTTTGCTGGTATGAATTTCCATTCTATTTGATTTTTGTACAGGTAATTTTGTACTTTATTGTTGTTTGCTATGTTGTTCCAAAAGTTTGTTATATTTGTGTTGATGACTCTGAATTGTGCGGCGTTGTCAGACAGTATTAATTTGGGTGTTCTTCTGTCTGCAAAAAATGAGTGAAATGCACACCAAATTTCTTCTGTTTGTAGGGATTTGATAGGTATTAAATATACTGCTCGTATAGTGAGGCAGGTGAATATGAGGATCCATCTTTTTGATGGTGATGTTGATGGTGCGATCTGTTGTGATTGTTGTTTTGTTATTATTTTGTTATATGTATAAAATGGTCCGAATATATCGACACCGGTGTGTGTAAATGGGTGAGCATTTTCATTGAGTCTAAAGTCTGGTATGGTTGAAAAGGGTGGTTGTTTATAGGGTTTATTTGAATGAATTTTACATTTATATCAATTTTTTCGAATCGTTGATATAACTAGTTTGTTTATTCTTAGTGTGAAGAAGTTTTTTCTAAATTTTGCGATTGTATATCTGGTTCCGCTATGGTAACCTTTTTCGTGTATGTATAATATTATTTATTTGGTTAAGTGTGATTGTGGTGGTAATAGATATGGTGTATAAGTTTGTGTATGTAATGTATGCGGAGGTAGGTAGTTATGTAATCTGAGCATGTTGTCTTTGTCTAATTTTATGTGAAATTTTTTGAATATTGCGTATGGAGGTGGATTTGTTTGTTGTAATTGTTGGAAAATGGGTTTACAATATATTTTTTGTTCTGCATTGATGAAGATAGTTAATATTTGAAAAAATTGGTAATTTGTGTGAAGGTATGGTATTGTAGAGGATTTATTGTTTGCTATTTTTTTTTCTAAATTGTTTTAATGCTTTTATCGTAATTTGGAAGGTCTTGATTAATTTTTGTAGCGAAGAGAATTTATGAATGTCTAGGTTAAATGGTGTTAAGTTTTTTCCATATATATACGTGATGAGTGTGTTCGTGTTTGGTGAAGTAGAATTTGTGATTATTTCTTCATGATCTAAGTGTGGGTATGAATGTTGTGCTTGTGGTGTATTGTCAATTATTTCTTCATGGTCTATGTCAGGACTTGTCTTGTTGTTGTTGGTCGTTTCCGATATTTGTTTGTAATGTGGAATTTTGTATGTTTTAGACTGTGTTTGTCTGTGTTTGCGTGTGGATGTGTGGTCATTATATGTGTTGTTTAATATTGTTTTGTTAATGTATGGTTGGGCGTAATCGTGTAAGGATTCTGCTATAGTGCAAAAGGTTTGTTCATGTTGATCTTCTGTTTGGATTTCTGAAGTTTCCTCTTTTAGTGTGTGTAAATCTGTTTGTGGCCATTCTGTTTTTTCTTGCGTTAGCCATTCTGGTCCTGTGAACCATTTCGATTGTGTTAGGGATGTTAGGTTTGCTCCTCTTGATCCTATATCTGCTGGGTTTTCTTTGGTTGGTACGTATTGATATAGTATGTTTGGAATTGTTATAATCTCTTTGACTCTGTTTTGTGTAAAGGGGGGTAAGATTTTCCTTTGTGTGAGCCATATGAGTACGCATTTACTGTTAGACCATAAGAAGGATTGTTTGTTATGTGATATTTGTAATGTTTCTCTAAGAAATTTAATGAGTCGTGCTCCGAGTAATGCCGCTATTAGTTCTAATTTTGGTATTGTGTGTGTTTTTGCTGGTGTTAGTCTGCTTTTGCCTATCAGGAATCTTAATGTGTGTATGTTGTCTGTTTTGTATCTTAAATATGCGACTGCGGAATATGCTATTGCGGAGGCGTCTACAAATATGTGAATTTCTGCTTGTTCTGAAAGAAATGGTTTTTGAAAAAATTTCCTTGGGAAACATATGTCATTACATTTGGTTATGTCTGTTATAATGTTTTCAGCAATTGGGATTAGTGAAATTGGTAATGGTGTGTCCCATTCTTGTTTGTGATTCCATAATGTTCTTACGAACGCCTTTGCAGGAACCATTAATGGGGCAAACCATCCTAATGGGTCAAATATGGCTGAAAAATTGCTGACAAAAGTTCTTTTGGTATGTTGGACTGGTATTTTGATCTTTGGTTTGTAAATATAGTATGTCTTTGATGTAATCCCATTGGATTCCTAATATTTTAACAGGTCGGTTTTGAATTGCATTTTTGGTTGTGAAGTATGATCGTAATGTTTCGTCATTTGTTGCCCATTGTGCCAGTTCCATGGATATGTCATTGAATGTTTTGTTTGATGCGTTATATAATTTTACGGCTTGTTCGTGTGTTGGTACTGATGTAACTAGATTGTCTACGTAAAAGTTATTCGTTAATATGTTGTAGAATTGGGGGTTGGTGGTTTGAAAATGATAAAGTAAAGTAGCTGCTAATAAAACCGATGATACTATGACTCCAAAGGGTACTCGTTTGAATCTGATAATAATGAGATTGTTGTTTGCCAATGGTTTGTTTGGGTCTTTTAACCATAAGAATCTCGTGACATCTCGATCTAATGGGTTTAATTCTAATTGTAAAAAGGCTTTTCTAATGTCTGCACTTATTCCTATTGGGTTTAGTCTGAATGTTATGAATAGTTTGACTAGGTCTGCTAGAAGTTTTAAACCTTTATGTATACAGTCATTCATTGAGTGGTTTGCTTTTTTAGTTTTTGCTGATCCGTCGAAGACTATTCTGATAGGGTGTGTGAGTTTAGTTGGGTCTATTAGTCCGTGATGTGCTAAGTAATGTGTAGGTTCTGTTGAGTGTTTGTTATCTACTATTTCTATTATGTCGTTCTTAAATAGTTCTTGAAAGTATGCATCGAATTTTTTGAAGAAGTCTGGTGAAGTGCGCATATGTGAGATTTGGCTTTTAAGTCTACTGAATGCTAAGGAATAGTTGTCTGGTAGTGGGGGTGGGTATATTTTCCATAGCCATCAAACTTGGTATCTTCCATTTACTAGTTTTATGTTTTGATAGAATAACTCTATTGCTTTTTGCTCTTCTTGTTCTATTGTTAGGTCTGGTGTTGTTATCCCTATTGTTTTTAATTTCCATAAGGTTTCTATGTTTGGTTCTGATAAAAAATATGTAAGTTCGATTTGGGTTGGTTGTTCGTTATTTATTAGTTGACCTGTTATATGAAATCCAAAAGTCGTTTCTATTAGTTGGATGGTAGGTGATATGTGCGTAATTGATTTAATGAATTGCCACATATATTCATTTCCTATTAATATATGAATTTTCGACGATGTTTTCAGGGTTTGTGCAAAATGTAAGTATTTGTATTTTGGATATGTTCTTTTGATTTCTGCTATGTTTTGTGTATCTAATTTGTTTGATATGTTTTCCACAGTTCTTGCTGTTAGGTTTGAAAATTTGTGTGTGGCATATTCAATTTTGAAAGTGACAATGTTTGTGTGGAATGTTTGTGTTGTTTGGTTTTATATTCCTGTCAATTTTGATGAGTGTGTTCCTATAATTGGTAATTTGAGTGTGTGTATAGCGATATTTTCCAATATGTATGTTTTTGTGCTTCCTGAATCAAAGAATGCGTTAACAGGGTGAGTTTGTAGTGTTTGTGGGTTACGTATGTTTGTGCAGAATGTAAGGAATTTATTATTTGTGGATAAGATTGTAAATAAGTTTAAGTTACTTGGTATTGGAGGTTGAAGTACTGTTTCTTCTATTTGTGCAGATGTGGCTATGGTTTGTTCGGGTATTTTTGTTTCATTCTCTGTAGTACGAGAGCGTTTGTTTCCTTGGTTCTGGAGGTGCTGTAAGGAGATTAAATTAATATTATTATTTTGTTCTGTATGTGTATTTGTATTATTTGTTTCTTGCTTACGTGGTGGGAATTTGGTTTGTAGTTCAATTACTTTTTCAATATATCTGTTTGCTTCGGCTTTGGTGATAGGGTATGTTACTCTGGGGCATAGTGCTGCATGATGTGCGTTTGTTTGTTGGCACTGGAACCATCTGCATTTCCTTTGTTTTTGTGTCAATGATCTGCTGTCGTTAGTATGCCGCATTTCGTGCATAGGTTAAATTGTCGGAAGTATGATCGTCTGCTCTCTAGTGAGTTGTTTTTGTGGTGACAGCATAGATAGCTCCAGTGGGGACCTTTGCAAAATATGCATCGTTGTTTGGTGGGTATGGCCAGGAATCTGTATAACTGCTCTGGAATACTGCTGTCTGGATCTGTTTGTGAGTGGTAAGCTGGAACAGAAATATCGTCTATATCGTTATCTGTATAGTGTTCTGGTGAAGGTTTACCTTGATCAGTATTTGTATGAAATGTTGGACTGCTTTTAAGCTGTGTTATGTTTTCTGTTGTGTTTCTATTATTGTTGGGTTTGTTGTATTGTGGTCTGTTATATTGTCTTTGGTTGTAGTTGTTGTTTGCTTTCTCTCTGTAATATATATTGTTTTGTTGTTGTGTGTCTTGTGTTCTGTTTGTCTCTCTTGTTATGTCAGGTTTTTCTGTTAAGTCTCTTGTTTTGATTTCTTGATATACAGCTTCGAGAATTGCTCTCAAATTTGGTTTGGATATATCGATTCTGTTAGAGTATGCATTCCTTGGGAAAATTCGTAATAGTGATGGGAATGTTAAATCGTCTGTTAATTCTGGTACAAAGTCATGTATAGTGTCTAATAGCATGCATGTTTTGTCGTATGCCTTACGTAACCCTTCTTTTGTATTTTGTGCTAGTGGTATGTTATTTAGGGTTTCCCATAGTTCTGATCGTAATCTGGATTCATCGCCAAATTCGTCATGTAAGTATTGTAGTCTTCTAAAGTATCCTTGTTCGTTATGGCCTAGGGTTGCTAATCTTTGTTGGATATTGTCTGGCATGGCATCTTCTAAAATTTTGCATTTTTGTGGAGTTATAATGTCTTCTCTTACGTGTATGTATTTCATAAAAGATGTTATAAAATCAGGGTATGATATACATTTTCCGTTGAACTTTGGTAATTTGTATTTTGGTGTTTTGAGAAAGCAGGGTTGTGTTAATGTATTTGATCCGGTAGGTACTTCCCATACTTTTGGTATGTGAAGTGTACTTTTTTGTTTTGTTGTGGTTTGTTCGTTATTTGTATGCATTGATTCATTTCTTTCCATTGTTATGTTTTCTATTGGTTGACTTAAATTAGTGTTTGTAGGTTGTTTATTATAATTTTGTATGTGTGTTTTCGTTATTCTGTTGCGTTTTTGTTGTGTTGTGTCTGCGTCTTTATTAATGTTTTTTCTGGTTGGTATTAGATCAAGTGGTGTTGCTTGTTCCGTTGTGTAATTTCTTCTTGATTTTTTGGTTTCAATATTTGGTGTTTGTGGTGTTTGATCGTCTTTGTAAGTCCATTTGGATGCTCTTTTTCTTACCGGGGTTTGTTCGAAAGTTAATATATGTATATCTGAATTATTACCTGGTAGTGTGGTGGGTCTGTAACGCTCTTCTGAGCCAGATCTGTAGTATCCTGTAGAGCAAGGACTCATCATCTCCTCACTTGATGTTTGGGATACTGTTCTTTGTCATTTGCTCGGAGATTTTGTGGTGTTTGTGTCGCAATATATTTCTGGAGGTTGTTTAGATTGTATACATTGTTGTGCGGTTTGTTATTGTAGTTTACAGGCGGTTTGTAGTTCCTCAAATTCGTTATTTAGTTTCGTAATTTGTATAGTAAGATGTTCTTTAATGTCGTATGTTTTTTGGTAGAAGTGAGTGTCTGCGTCTGGTGGTAGGTTGTCTAAATCTGTTAGTTGAAATTGTAATACACTTAAGAAGATACGTACGTCTGCTGGTTGGTATAGTGCTATGTTGTAGTTGCGAGCTTGTTGAATTTTAGTTTTGGCTCTTGCCATGGAAATTTCTATGTATTTTTGTTGAGGGGTTTTATATGTTTGTTGTGTAGTTGGTGCGTTTGTTGTGTATAATGTTTGACGTGGTTGTGATTGTATAATATTTGGGATGGGTTGTATCCCTTGTGTTATTGGTTGTTTGTTAGTGGCCGTTAATAAGGCTGTTGTTGTTGGTCTGTATCTTGAGGTTTGTGAGGTGTCTGATAATGTTATGTTCGAGTATGTTGGTTGAGGATTGGGGTTTGTAATTGTATGTGTGATCGTGGTGGGTAAAGTTATTGTGACTGTTTTTGGTAAATTAATGTTTTTTATTTCTTTGCTTGTGCCCGGTATGTTTGTTGTGTGAGTTGTGGTTTGTTGTATGGTGGATGGTGGATCAGTGAGGTGTCTTGTAAGCGGTGATGGATGTTGCTGTGGTTGCTCTTATAAGAGAAGTGGAGATGGATGGGCGCCTTTGGATAGATCGTCTGGTTCATTTTGCGTGTTTGTCCATTCTATTATTTTGGGTTTCTTCTTTCCCATTTCTTGGTCTGTGAAACAGTATTAAATTTTGTGTTACTTACGAGACTATTACGCGCGTGGAGGTGTGGGAATGTTTTAATTTACTTATTCTGATCTCACTTGTTTGTATAAAAGTATGCTAATCATGGTTTAATATATACTGTTTCTAATTATATGAATACGTATTTGTTGTACTTACGTTCGTTTTGTTCTGAGGCGTTTGTTGTGGACATGAGTTTCTTTGTTCAATGAGTAGCGCGAGTTTGTTGTAATTAAAATGTAGGTTTGCACTAATAGAAGAAAAAAGACACGACTAATTATAAAAAACAACTTATTTTTACTTCGAGGACCGATATTTACTGTGCTACCATGTAGTGAGATCAATAATAAAGAGAGTGTGGTTGTGTTCGCGCTCGTCGCCATTTACTATATGACGTTGTTCGAAATTCTCTCTAACAAACTTTTTGTTTGGTCTGTGTCTGTGTAAATTGATAACGTTTGTGATTGGTCTGTTCTACTGATGTCATTGATGTGGTCTGTGACATCAGTGAGATAACAATATTGTTAAGCGATATTGTTATCGTATCGTGTACGACTCCGTCACTCACGATATCAATAGCTGTGTTTAACAGGATTACACTAACTTACACCAGCCTACACCAGTAGAGATATTCCACAAATATTCAAGTAAAACTTGGTGTAAAGTCATATAACATTCTGAAATTTGTGGAATCGCCCCCCTGGTGTAGGCTGGTGTAAGTTGGTGTAGTCCTATCAAACAGAGCTAATAAATCAAATTTTAAATTGATTTAACTGAAATTTTTGAACTTCTGAGTTTTATAAAACTACAACATTACCGATTTAATTCGTAATTAAAAGCAATAATTGTGGTAAGAAGAGACCTAGTCAAAGGAAAAGACAATAAGTATTAATAAATTTGATAATGAACTAACATTTTGAACAGGGATACGCCTGTTTGTTTTGAACACAGCTTTTATCAATATTAGCAGTCCAGTATGTATATAGTCAAAGGCCGGATGTAACAATCGAACTCAATAACATACTGGAACGAACACAGGAGATAAAGGCAATGTTATATTTGCGAGCCACTGTGTTAGAAAGAGAGAGAATGAGACTGGTGATCTTTGACCTTTGACTATATACATACTGGACTGCTAATACTGATAAGAATAACACAGAGTCTATGAACAACGGGTGAAGTTGAGTCAGACACCCGTATCCCCATTCAAAATGTTAGTTTACTGGTTTGCTGTTTATAAACATTGAGCTACCTAATCCGCGTTTAATAACCGAATTAATTACAAATTTCTATGTAAAAATTAGAATTAGACATATTTGTAAGAATATTTCGCAAGTAGATAAAAACATTGGTCATACAGCAACAAAAAATATTATTTTTATGCATCAATAAATCAAATTTTAAATTGATTTAACTGAAATTTTTGAACTTCTGAGTTTTATAAAACTACAACATTACCAATTTAATTCGTAATTAAAAGCAATAATTGTGGTAAGAAGAGACCTAGTCAAAGGAAAAGACTGTTGATACGAAATCCCACCGCATCTCATTCTTCATCGTCATCATCACATCAATCTATATATATATATATATATATATATATATATGTCACACGGACACTCTCATTGCGAATAGCTTCCCCTACTTTCTGTTACCGATAATGCTGTTGCTTCGCCATTTCGTATTTTACTTGAAATTATATTTTTAGTCTGCTCATAAATTCTGTCGTGAAAACTTCTCTCTTACTCATTTTCATTCCTCGTATTTACCGCCTCACATCATGTAGCCATCACTGCGGTTAAACAGTAAGAGAAGAATAAAATTAAATTATAAAAAAGCAGACTTATTTTTGAAATTGATTCATTGTTGTGCATAAATTTATATTGTTTTTACACAAATAATACACAAAAATGTCGTGCAATTGAGAAAGTTAAACTCGAATTTTTTAATTAAAATTTTTTTCGAAGTCGAAAAAATAAAACGTAAACAAAATTGTTCCTGATCCAATAGCGGCCAACCCTGAAAGTCAACGAACTACAATTCAGAAAGGACCGTCAACGATACAGCGAACCACCTGAAAAAATCTTCTGCTCCCGTCTTCAAGGACTCTACGAGAGATCACCAACAACGAAGACCACAAATTTTTGGGCCAACCTACATCAAAATTCAGCGGAGATTACGACGGTGAAATTGGGATTCAATAAACTACAAATTTGCACAACCACGGATTGACGAAAAAATTCATTCATGTCAAGGTAATATATGTTTAGTTGAATTATTTTTTGCATTTCTTAAATTTTTATTGTGCATTTGAGGTGGTGATAAATAAATTTTTTTCCCCTTATAAAATATATGTCAACCTTAACAAATATATTAGAAAATAAAATAGGAGAGTATAAGATTGAGAAAGAGGAATTAGAAGAATTGTTGAAAAAGTTTGAAGGAGAGAAAGTAGTGGATTTGAAATTAGAAACATATAATCTTCCTTTTTACACGTATTTTACGGGAGAAGTAATATTGGAGTCTTTCACAATAGACATTTCTGGAAAAATAGAGGAAATTAGCTCACTTAAATATATTAAAATATCTTATTCAACACCAAATTATTTTTCATCTCGAATATATAGTTCATTGGAATCAGAGAAAAAATTTATAAATAGATTTTTGAAATAATAAATAAAAAAATTTAAAAAATAAAGAAACTGGATAAAAAAGAAAAAGAAAAAATTAATAATATTGAAAAAGAATACAAAAAAATTGAATTAAACGAACAAAATCTTATAAGAAATATAGAAAAAGAAATATTAGAAAGTAAAAAATATATATCTATTACGAATATAGAAAATAATTTATTAGGTTTCAAAAAAATTGAGAAAAATATGTCGAATGTAAATGAAATTAAACCCATTCAAGCTCCATTAGGAAAGGTTTTCAATGGAAAGTATTACTTGGATTGGAAACGAATGATTATTTCAGCCATTAGGGGTGCTAGTTATTATGACATCTTTGGAGAGCTCGAATTTTTACAATCCTGTATATCCCACATTGATGATTTAAATTTTAGGCCCAGTAAGGAAATGATAAACTACTGTAAAATGCAAGACAATGCCAAAGCATTTGTACTTGAAAGGGTTTCTAATGATATTACGAAGCAAATACGAGACTGAAACACAGCCATGATGATGTTAAAAAAATTAGAAAATATCTCTGTACTGTGAATGGTCAAAACCTTCCAGCTTACGGACTTGAGATCAGCAAAGTTGACATCGGACTTAAGGAAAAAATGACATGGTCCTTCACGGTTGCTGATGTTCGAAACCCGATCCTGGGTGCAGATTTTCTTGCACATTTTGGCCTGATCATTGACTTCAAAAATGGAAAATTGATCGATAGTGAAACTAAAAATTGTGTGGATGGCAAAACGCATGCTTACAAACTGGACACAAATATATCCAGCTATATAAAATTCGACGGACAACTCTTACGGATCCTGTCTGACTATCCCGGAGTCACTCAACCATCAATTCACAGGCATCCTACATACAAACACGATACGGTTCATTACATTGAAACCAAAGGACAGCCTTGCCATGATAGAGCACGAAGGTTACTGCCTGACAAACTCAAAGCGACATGGGAGTACTTTCATCGCATCATTGAGGAGGGCGTATGTCGCCCCTCAAAAAGCTCATGGAGCTCCCCTATCCACATGACTAAAAAAGCAAGTGGAGAGTGGCGAATTGTTGGAGACTACAGGGCCTTAAATGCCATAACAGTTCCTGATTGCTACCCAGTCCACAATATAATGGACTTCAACGCGAACATGAAGGTTAAAACGATGTTCACCAAAATTGACATCAACTGGGCATTCCACCAAATTCCTATGGCTGACCAGGACGTACCAAAGACAGCGGTTATAACCCCCTTTGGACTATTCGAATACCTTCGAATGCCGTTTGGACTTCGCAACTCAGCACAAACTTTCCAGAGATTTATCAATCTACTTTTTAGGGAATTGCCGTTTGCATATGCATACTTGGATGATATCTGCATTTGCTCTGAAGGCGGTGAGTAACAGCACGAGGAGAATGTAATAGCCGTCATACAGCGTATACATGCTGCCGGGCTTACTATCAACGTAGGTAAAAGCTTATATGCACAAACTGAAATTGACTTCCTCAGCTACAAAGTCTCGACCGAAGGCATTTCCCCATTGAAGACCAAAGTAGAGCCAATATTGAACTTCCCGAAACCCTCAAATGTCCCTGAACTCAGGCGTTTCTTGGGGATGGTGAACTTCTATAGATGTTGCATGAAGAATGCAGCAGGCGAACAAAGTAAGCTGTTTGCACTAATAAAGACAAGTAAAAAGAAAGATGAGACTCCACTCGAATGGAATGAAGAAGCCAAACAGGCCTTTGAGAAAATCAAAGATACACTGGCAAATGCAACTCTATTGGCTCATCCAGAAAAAAGTCTGCCATTATGCATGAGTACCGATGCATCTGATTTTGCTATTGGTGCAACCCTGTACCAACTGGATAAAGACAACAAGAAGTTACCGCTAGCTTTCTTCTCGAGGAAGCTCTCAAAAACAGAAAAGAACTATAGCACATACGATAGGGAATTGCTCAGAATTTTTGCTGCGTTGAAGCATTTCAGGCACCAATTAGAGGGTAGATGTTTTTCTGTGTATACAGACCATAAACCCCTAACATATGCCTTCACACAAAAAGCAGAACCGGCATTGCCGAGAAG
Organism: Ericerus pela; assembly: GCA_011428145.1. Taxonomy (NCBI): domain Eukaryota; kingdom Metazoa; phylum Arthropoda; class Insecta; order Hemiptera; family Coccidae; genus Ericerus; species Ericerus pela. Next base: position 76,015 of record WOFM01000356.1, read on the forward strand.
AGCACGACAATTAGACTACATTGGTCAATTGACTACCAACATTCAGTATATAAGTGGAGAACTTAACACTCCAGCTGATGCCTTGAGTAGAATCGAAGCTATCTCGGCTCCTGTCCAATTACCTTATGCTGAAATAGCTAAAGTACAGCTTAAGGATGCAGAATTGCAAGAGTTGTTATCGAACGATGATACTACTCTCAATATGATTTTGGCAAGGTTTGTATGGCCACGAATGAAGTCTGACTGCAACAAATGGGCTCGCAGTTGCCTGAACTGTCAAGAATCCAAAGTAGGAAGACACACTCGCTCGCCCCTCAAATCCTTCAAACAAACGGAGCAGTTTAAAACAGTACATATGGACTTGGTAGGCCCATTGCCACCATCTCAAGGACACAGATACCTGTTGACAATAATAGACAGGGCAACACGATGGCCAGAAGCAATCCCTCTACATGAGATGTCAGCTCCTACAGTAGCTGCAAGGTTATACAATACCTGGATTGCGAGGTATGGCATACCAGAAGTCATAATTACGGACCAAGGTTGCCAATTTGAGAGCTCGCTCTTTCGCTCTTTAAAGAGCTGTCTAATAAGCTTGGTGTTCAACACAGTCATACCACAGCTTACCATCCTCAAGCCAATGACAAAATCGAGAGATGGCATAGAGCCCTCAAAGCCTCAATCATGTCCCATGATACCAAGAGATGGGTAGAAGTACTTCCTACCATCCTCTTAGGCCTTCGATCTGCCCTACAAACTGATACAGGTCACTCTGCAGCGCAATTAGCATTCGGCGAAGAGCTACGCCTTCCAGGGGACTTCTTCACACAATCGAAGGAAGTTAGCCCCAAAATCATGGTACAAAACATAAGAAATAATGCCAACAATTTCCTTAAACAGGCAGCTCGCAATGGCCAGCCCAAGATTTACTTCTCGAAACACTTGGCCAATACTTCACACGTATTTGTTAGAGATGAAAAAATGAGATCTGCGCTGGAGAAACCATACTCCGGTCCTTACAAAGTAGTATCACAAGATGAGAAAAACTTTGTGATACTCATTGCAGGTAAACCTCGAACAATTTCAATCGACAGATTGAAGCCTGCATACATGGTAAGTGACAATAAAAGAATAAAAATGTTGCAGAGGGAGAACATAGAAAATATACAGACGGATTCACCACTAAAACACAGAAGAATCCGTCGAAAAATGTGAAACAAATAATTCACAACAGAAGACATTAAAAAAGTTGGTAAGATTTTTGGACGATGTTACCACTAAAACATTCGATCCTGAGGCCCCCTTATGCCCACGAAAAAGAGGCAGGCCCCTTGGCAGTAAAAATCGAAAAAATTCCCACCCTTCTCGCATGTCTGAGAGGTTAATGCGAAGAAAATAAAGTTTACTCCCGAAAAATTAATATCCGCTACGTAAGTTGAAACCCGCTAAAAAATATGCGACAAAAATCGGAACTCCGTGAGACAAAAGAAACTCCGGAGATAAGCAAACGAGGAATGCCAACAAAAAGAAAACAACAGGAATAAACAAATCCACGTGCGATACGGAAATAAACATCGCAACGTGCGTTTACCGTTAAACACAAAGATAATCCCAACGTTGTGACGTAACAAGCGGAGATTCCTTTGTAATAAAAATTCAAAAAATATATTCTATGAGTTTATTTCAGGCATAACTTTGCTTAAACCAATTAGAACTTAACTGGAAAACTTGCATAAGGTTGAGAATTTTAAACGCTATCCCCTCTACATGCTGATAAGAAGATGCGAAAATAATAAAACAAAACTGTAATGGTAAATCAAAAACTGCAGTAAAATCACCCACTTCAGAACTGCCAGAGAACCCATTCTAATGTCGCTGCCAATTCCTATCCTGAAGTCCGCCACCTCTCAAACTGCCCGGAAAACTGCTGAGTCCTTACAAACTCAGCAGAAGACTGAGCAGAAGATGGAGCTGGATCGGATCGAAGAGGAGCTGCTGATGGACACGGCTACTCCTGTAGACGATGTCCTAGTGATAATGACTATTCCACTGCCTCCGATTATCTCTCCTCCCCGATCACTGAAGGAATCAACTCCGACTCTGGAACCACCAAAGCAGGAGCTGAAACCGGAGGAGAAATGGGAGCCAATGAGGTTCTTGTTTACGGCTGAGAGGGCCGCAAATGAGAAAGCAAAAATGGCCACCTGGACATCGGGGAACTCAAACTCCCCAATGTTAAGGAAGTCAACGTTCAAACGTCCACTGCTCCCTCACTCCCATCATCACCCCTATGCCCGCTCAAAAAACGTACCACCAAGGTGTAGGGGAGAAGACAGCCAGGCAAATTACGAATCCTACGAGTGCGTTGGGGCTGCGGTAGGTAGCTCCCTGGCAAAATGGGAGGCCAACCAGAGGCGAAAGTAGAAACCCGCACGTCCCCCCAGGCCTTGCGCATTTTGATCATTTTTGAGGCGCAAAAACTGGGGGGAGTAGCTGTGGGGACTCAACGGTATGAGGCAAAGGGGCTTGGACCCCTTGATGACAGTCGCCGCCCCAAAGGGCAGGCAAATAATTGTCCTTGTGACGTTAAACACACTAAATACGTTTGATTGTAATTACCTGCAAGTACATGCAGGTAATGTATGAGTACCGATTCGTGACACAATGAAACAATGTCACAATCCATACACAAACCAGTCAGCCATCTCTTGTCACTGTAGGGGATGATGCAACCTGGCCACCCTCACAGACGTACGTATATTCTTACATACGTGTCTTAGTGTGCGTGTAAATAAGCCGTATATAAACCACCCAAATCGGCTTTAAAATCGCCAGTGTTCGGTCTGGTTCTGGCTTACCCGTACTTGTGTACAAAGTGGCTGAACACGCTTAAATTCTGTTGAATTTCCTTCTGGTGAGAATATCTCTCACGACAAGGTATTCCACAGAACCAAATACACAACCAAATAATAATAATAATAGTTCAAGTAATAATGGAAACGGTAACTATAGGGGAAATAATTATCTAAACAATGGAAATTACCGAGGCAATAATTATAGAGGTAATAATAGAAATTATAACCCAAATAACCCAAAATGTTACAAATGTGGTCAAAATGGTCACATAGCCCAAAATTGTAATAATAATAATCCCCAACAAAATAATAATAATGAAAATATTAATAAAAATCAAAATAATTATCCACCTAAACCAATTCAAAATAATAATAATACAATAAATAAAAAAGAGAATCCCGAGCAACAGGTAAAAATGTCCTGCATGATAAAAAAATATTCAAATAATCAAAATGAATGGTTGTTGAATAAGTTAATTAAAAATAATGAAACAAATGAAAATTACACACATCTAGAAAACAAAGCAATTTTAGATGGAGAGGCGGAAGTGCACCTAACATCTGATATAAATAAATTAAGAAATATTAAAAAATTTATCACCCCTGTAAAACTTCAATGTGCTGGTAAAAATGCTTTTTTATATGCCACACACACTGGTCAAATGACCATAAAAATTGAAAATTCCAATAAAATACAATCATTAATAGAATTAAATGATGTACATTATATACCTGATTTAAACATCGATATAATTAGTGCAATAAAAATAACAAATACGGATACAGTAAATATCGATCAACAAAAAGATTGTGCTAATATATATTTTATAGAAAGTGGGGATATTCTAATAACTGCCCAAAAGGAAAACGGAATATTTTATATCCATTATAATAATGAAATAAAAAATAAATAAAATTATGATGACAATTTTAATTTAGAATTAGATAGTTCTACGAAAATATGCCCTGTAACCCAAGAAAATGAGGACTAATGGGAGGATTTTTCAATTGAACTTGAAATACAAGAAGCTGACGATAACAGCATATCTAATGAAAATACAGATTCATCTGAGGGGGATGATAATAATAATTCAGAAAATATACCAAATGATGAAAAATCAAACAATAATCATGATACTGATGGTATTAATGATATTCAAAATAATAATAATAATAATAATATATTGAATAAAAAAATGATCATACATAGAAGGTTGGGTCACTTAAATGCACGTTACATACAAAAATTAAAAAATTTATCTGTTGGTATTCCAGAAAATTTAAACTTTAGAGACGATGATTTTAAAAACTGCCAAATCTGCTGCATCGCAAATAATACGAGATTAGGGCATAATGGATTAAGAACAAAACCATCAAGAAAATTAGAAATAACATCTTCGGATATAATGGGTCCATTCACACCATCGATCTCAAATCAGAAATATATTTTAACCTTCATCGATCATTGCTCAAAATACACTTTTGTTATGCCCATATCAACAAAAAATCAAGTGGCAACTGAATTTAAAAATATAATAATGTCAATGAAAAATAAATTCCCAAATTCTCCCATAGGGACTATTAGATGCGACAATGCAAAAGAATACACAGATGCTAAAATAGTAAATTATTGTCAGGAAAACGGTATCATAATGGATTACGTAGTTCCTTATTCCCCAGAGTTGAATGGCATAGCCAAAAGGCAGAACCAGACACTCATGAGAAGAGTAAGAGCTATGCTCATTGATGCTAATCTTGACATTAAATACTGGTCATATGCAATTGTTACATCGGCCTATTTAATAAATCATTCACCAACTAAAGCCAATAGAGATTTTCAGACCCCATATGAACTATTTTATGGCACAAAACCCAACTTAAAAAATTTAAAAGTATTTGGCTCATTAACATACCGACACATCCCTTTTGAAGTTAGAAAACAAAATGCAACTAAGGCTAAATCTAAATCAAAAAATAAAATAGACCCAAAATTGGCTCTCAGAGCAGAAAAAAGTATTATGATGGGATACACAAATACAGGATATTGTTTAAGGGATCCATTTGAAACTAAATTGTATATTGCATGTGATGTAAGGGTAGATGAGTCTCAAAATATTAAATCATTGGAAACATCCAACAGAAAATTAATAATTCAGCCAGCAAATTATGAAAAAGATCTGGGAATAATAAATCCAATAATCATGAATATTAATATTAATTATAATAAATCATATATAGAAGATTGCGTCCCAAAAATTTTAACGAAATTAATAATAATCCTTTTAGAACAGTGTGTGTAAATGCAATTAATGACGAATTCAATTCTCTAAATGATATGAATGTTTGGGAGATAGTAGACTACGATCGTCAAAAATTAATAGATACAAGATGGATATTCACAATAAAATACGATGAGTTCGACAACCTCAAACCCAAAGCCAAATTAGTAGCGAGGGGCTTCAAAGACCGAACTGAATACAATATTACTGAAACACATGGTCCTGTTGCATCAATAAGTACTATTAGATGGCTGCTCTCTATAGTTAATAAACAAAAATTAATTCTTGTACAATATGACGTCAAAACGGCATATTTGAACTCCCCCATTATAAAACATATTTATGTAAAAAAAAACCAGATGGGATAAATATTAATACAAATCAAGTTCTAGAATTAAAGAAATCGATATACGGGCTTAAAACATCAAGCAAATCCTGGTACGATCTATTGGACTACAAAATAAAGGAAATGGGCTTCTTAAGAACTAAAGCTGATAGATGTTTGTACCAAATGAATACACAAAATGAAAATACATATTTCTTAAGCTACGTAGATGATATTTTAATAGCCTCAAATTCACAAATGGCAATCACAAAAATAAACGAACAATTAGAAAAATCTTTTACTAACAATCATCAACAATCCAAAATTTTTTGTGGGATAGGAAATAGAAAGAAATATTGAAAATAAGACGATAATATTATCACAAAATAAGCACATAGAAAAAATGATAAAAAAGTTTGGTATTTTGGAAATAAAAAGGACAAATACTCCAATGGAAACTGCCCTAAAAATTGAGAAAGTTGAAAATGGTAAGGACGACACAGAATATAGATCGATGATTGGAGGATTATTATACTTAGCCAGATTAACCAGACCTGACATATTATTTCCGGAAAACTTTTTCTCACATTTCCAAAATAACTCAAATGATACGCTAAAAAATTATGTATGGAGAATATTCAGGTACATTAGCTCTACAAAAAATTATAATTTAACATATAGATCAGAGGAAGATGGAATACAAGCATATATTGACGCTTCGTATGCCCCTCAAGTAGATGATAATAATATTGACCCAAATAATTTACAAAAGGGAAAATCAATTACTGGTTTTATGATTTTTGCTTATGGAGATTTGATAGAATGGAATTATTCAAAACAGACAATCCATGCTTCATCTAGTACCGCTGCAGAAATTATAGCAGTCTTTGACACCCTAGATATAATAAAAGTCATACAACATATGAATTTCAAAATTTTTGGAGAAAAAATAACTGTGGACATAATGGAGGATAATATATCAACTCAAAAAATTTGCTCTGGTGGAAGCCAAAAGAAATTGAGAACCCTAATGATAAAACGCTACTCAATTTTGGAGGCAATGGAAGAAAAAATAATCCACTTTAGATCGGTTAATTCCGAAAATCAGCTAGCGGATTTACTTACAAAATCTTTAGACAGAACAAAATTCGAAAATTTAATATTCAAAATTCTCGAAAATACAAATTTGTACACATAATATTATATACATTTATTTAAGGAAAATGCCCATCCAAAAAGTCAAGTCGTACCAAGTCAAATATTTAAGTCCAAACATGAAACATATTCTACAAGAAAAATACCCCTACATTGTTCACAAATAATACTTAAAAGAAAAATACACTCGAAAATACTTGTCAAAAATAGATACTTGATTTTGCTGTAAACCCAACAATGAAAACAGAATTAAAATCGAGCAAGTATAAACCCTATAAGCGCTAATAATAGAAATAGCATCCAACTTTATACAAGCGTGAGAAGAATACACGAAAAATTCACACAGATCGTATGAAAGGAAAATCTTAACAATATATGAGAGATAAAAACTCATTACACGACCTCAATAAAGATAAACCTAATAGCCTGCCTTATCCAAAAATAAACATGTTAAACCCCACCTCAAACACAAAGAGAAACGTAAAAGATAAAGCTAACGGACATCATATATTATCATTTCATACTATTGCATGCCAACGTACTTGATAAGATTGTAAAACATAACGTTTCCTATGTACGATCGTATAACTTAAAAACCTTTTGTTAATTTTATTTCCTTTCAATTCAATTTTTTTTCTTCCTTTCCTTTCATACTATACACTCGTAAATGTTCAAGAATCTATTCGAGCACACGCCACAATGAATCATATATTAGTCATTTATATACATGAAATAATTTTCTTTTTGCATGTTACCAATTATTATCTTTATTTTTTTTTAATCACAATTTTTTTACAGGTTTCCATTTACCATTTTTATAATACACATATACTATACATATGCATGTGATTTAATTGTTTATTATATTCGTTTAATTATTTTCAAAGCACAGCAACCAAAAATTATTTTCAAAACTTAAAGTTACCATATTTTTTTTGAAACATCATGTTATTACAATATCTAATTTTTTTTATTATTTTTATGTGAATTAATATATTAAATTTCAGCGATCATACTGATGAAGAACTCGAGCGGTAAAATTTCAGGGGAGTGTTGATACGAAATCCCACCCCATCTCATTCTTCATCATCATCACGTCAATCTATATATATATATGTCACACGTACACTCTCATCACGAATTGCTTCCCCTACTTTCTGTTACCGATAATGCTGTTGCTTCACCATTGTGTATTTTACTTGAAATTATATTTTTAGTCTGCTAATAAATTCTGTCGTGAAAACTTCTCTCTTACTCATTTTTGTTCCTCGTATTTACCGCCTCACATTAAAGACAATAAGTATTATTAAATTTGATAATGAACTAATATTTTGAACAGGGATACGCCTGTTTGTTTTGAACACAGCTTTTTATCAGTATTAGCAGTCCAGTATGTATATAGTCAAAGTCTTTGACTATACAGAATTAAGGGATGTGATATATTCACACAGTTTGAACAACATCAATACTTGAGTATGCTCCTATTTGATTCTTTTGTTTGATTCTTTGTTTGACTCTTCAATCTTTCTTGAAAGGATGATCATTCTTATCGATTATCATTCCAATTTTATTTCAATGATGAGTTTCAGTGATCATGTTTAAAAATGAATTGTGTTTCTCTGGAACAGTGTTTTTCTTCAAAATCATTCAAATGAAATGAGAATGAAATAAGTGGCATTTTATTGAATGATTTTAAACATTTTGAAGGTACATCAATCTGGGCTTTCGTTTTCTATTAGAAGTTCTGCCCAATTAAAAAGTAAGTTGAAAAAATATAAAATGATTTGACATATCGATGAAAGAGATGAAATAAATTAGTCCAAAAGTATTGACGTATTCTTTTATTTCATGATGTATACATTGGAAAAAAGTATTTACGGTTCACCGCATCATTATAAATAAAAAATTACTAATTTATTATTTACAGAAAAGTTAAGGATTTCGTAGCTGGAAGTATTTTATATAATATTTATTCACGATGAAAACTAAAACAGAGGAACAATAATCACTTCTCCCAATCTCAAATACTGATAAATAGGCAAATTAAATATTTCGGTCGAGCCATTCTCAGTTAGTAAACGACTGTCGAATGAATCATTCACCGTTGTTGTTCAACCTGTGTGAATATATCACATCTCCAGAATTAACATGGACTGCTATTTGTGATAAGAATGACGTTAGAATGTAAGATGAAGTTAGTCGGGTCGGGTATGGTAAGGATTCGTAAAACAGTAAAATATTGCTGAAATTTGAGGTTGAACTGAATTAATTATATTTTTAAATTTTTATTAACGAGAAAGTAATAAGTAGAAGCATTTTCTATGGTATTAAATTAAATTTTTATAATTTCTATTCTAAACAAAATTACCGCGCAAAGAACATTGAAATCATTATCAACCCAACCCGACTAACTTTTTCCTCCTATGTCTTGGCAATTGATAACAAAATTTTGTACGTATTTTTCAATCAAATAGCAGTCCATGTTAATTCTGTATAGTCAAAGCTGGCGATATTGTCCTCTCTTTCTAGCAAGTTATCAGTGTAGAGAGTCATTATATTATTCAGTTAGAATTCAAATTCGTTGATATATTTTTTAATAATGCAGCTGAAATTTGAAATTTTAACCATTATGATTGAAGAAATCATTAAATAACGAATTAAATAATATATCAATGATTCATTTATTTTATTAAACTGTGTAATTCCATTTTAAAATGGTTAATTTTTGTTGCGCATTCAACTGTTCAGCTTCAAATGATATTCTCCCTGATTTAATGTTTCACAGGTAATATTATTTTTTATTAATTTATATGGTTCATCATGAATAATAATATTGTGAAGAAGTCCGCACGCATGCACAGAGCAAAATGGAGAAAAAAACAAAGTGTGGTTTGGAGACACTTGTGACTGGCAATATTTCCCTCTTTTTTTTATCAAGTTATCAGTGTTAAGACTCTTACTATTTACTACGTTCTGGCAGGATTTCAAATTGTTAATAATAACTTAGATAATTTCAGAGCTGCGATTTGAAGTTTTTTATAATATTAAATATATCAGTGTCTCATTTATCTCATTAAATTATGTGGTTCCATTTTAAAATGGTTAATATTTATTCTACATTTAACTGTTCCGTCACTTGTGATGAATTCATCTAGCTCTACCTTTCATTCTGCAGCTACTTACATTGCCTATTTTCAGGCAAGAAAAAAACCAACCGCAAGAAAAAGTAAAAATAAAAGCATTAAAATTTGAGTTACTGTAATGGGAGATAAAGGGTGTTTTTATATTTTTTGTGCAACTGTTATCCACTGTATATTATTTGAAATCATTCATTCTCCAAATTGTTAAATTATTAATCCTCAATGTTAAAAACGTTCATCAGTCCGTAAATCTTGTCTGACAAACCTGCTCGTAAGTCGTTAATTAATATACTTTGTGATCGATGACGTGGCTGTGATAGTAGATGCAGTAATCATTATATTATGTGAGTACGAAAACAGATGCGATGTATTTAATGGCCGAATATAAGCTGTTTCGAGAATCTTGTTGATTTTTATTCGAGTTTGTGTAAATTAGTACGTTTTTTTCAATTGAATAACCAACAGGTTCTGGGCCCAGCAGTGGCAATTAGTTTGGTAATGATTTAGTACGAATTGTGTAATGTTTTAGAACAAATCAAGATTTTTTCTCCTGCATTGGAGAAGTGTTCCTGCTGAGCAGGTTCGTGTAAGTTATTGATTCTTTTGTTTGAGCTTTGTGTTAATTTTTGGTCGTAATTATGGGTGACAAGCAATAGTTTGCTGGTCAGTTGGAGGCACTAGATCGCAGAAGTGGAGTTTCGCAATTTGCAGGTCAGAATTACGAATCGTGGCGTTTTCGTTTGTGGTCAATAATTCGAGGTGAAGGTTTGGCCAGTTACTTACAATGAGAGGAAGCTTCTGTTGATCAAAAAGGTTATCGCACCAAAGCAGGTAAGTGTCTCGCAATTATAATTTGTTTTTTTGCTGATTCTCATTTGTCTTATGCTGAGAATGCAGTGGAGCCATTTGAAGTCATCGAGAACTTGGATGTGGTATATCAAAAGAGTGGTACTGCGAGCAGAATCATGTTGAAATGGCAGTCGTCCAACTTTAAGCTGAACGAGAATGGCGATCTGGAGGATCATTTGCGTAAGTTTGAAGAACTAGCTGTTAAGTTAAAGTCAGCTAGTGTGAAACTTGAGAAAGAAGACATCGTTGAGCAAATGCTCATGTCTCTTCCTCCGAGTTATAATGTTACAGTAGAAGTTCTCGAAAACGATCCTGATGTCAATCTTGAGAAGGTGAAAATGAAGCTGCTCAACCAGTATGCGAAGTTAAAAGGTGGTGAATCAAAAAACAAATCCGAATTGGCATTGACAGTCAATAGTGAAGCTTCAATGGTTACAAGTACGAGTTCTGGTCATCAACGAAGGTACAATCGCCCACTCAAGTGTTTTTCCTGAGTAAAACAAGGCCACATTTCGAAGTATTGTTGTCAACCAAGCAGTAAATCTGGTACTAGTAGTCATAATAAGAAATCTTAAATGTTTTAAGTGTAATCGTGAGGGTCATATCGCTAAGTACTGTAGGAATGCTAAATCAAATTTGTCTGTTAAGGAAAAAAGTACTGGCGATTGTAATGTTGACAAATCATGTTCATTTATGTGTTGGAGTGATCAGGCTAATAGTCCAAAAGTAGGAGATAAAATTGTTTTTACAGTTGACTCAGGTGCAACGCACCATTACGTAAATGACAACAAATTGTTTGTCAAGAGTATTGTTTTGAAAGAGCCGATCAGGATTAAAGTTTACAAAAAGAATATGTTTGTTTATGCTACCAAAATTGGTACAATTCGTTGTTGGTCTGAATTAGATGTTGATTGTACTATTCAAAACGTTTATTATTCTGATAAATTCCCAGTCAATTTACTTTCGATCAAATGGTTATGCAAGTCCGGAATTGAGGTTCATTTTGACACTAATAATAACGTAGAATTGATCCGAGTGGAAGGTGGTAAAGTAATTGCCAGAGGCAAATCAGTAAATGAAGATTTGTATCATATTAACTTTCTAAAATGTAATCCCTAGGACAGTAATTGTAATAACGTAGCTCTTGCATCCGTTTCTAATCCTAATGATATCAATTTATGGCATGCACGATTGGGACATACAAATTTTGAGACCATCAAAAAGATGAATTGTACAGTGCTCTTGAAATCTTTGGTTTTCGACAAAGTAGATTTTTGTAAAAGTTGTGTAAAAGGTAAACAAACAAAATTGCCTCATCCTAGTTCTGATCGCCACACTACTCGCCCTTTACAGCTAATTCACACTGACATATGAGGTCCTATGCAAACCACATCATACAATAACAAGAAATACATGTTAACTTTTCTTGACGATTTTACTTCGTTTGTCACCGTTTATTTATTAGAGACCAAGGATCAAGCCTATGAATTTTTTAATGATTTTGAGGCTAAAGTTAGAAATAGGTTTAATTGTGGTATTTTGGAAATTCGTTTTGACAATGGAGGTGAATATACGAGTCTTCATTTTCGGACTCAATGTAAACTTAAAGGTATTGTATTGGGTAATAATGTTTCTTATTGCCCACAAATAAATGGCCATGCAGAACGACTGAACCATACACTTATAGAACAAGCTCGTACAATGTTATTGCACAGTGGTCTAGGTTTGAAGTATTGGTCAGAAGCAGTGTTGTGCGCTGCATATTTGGTAAATAGTACTCTCAATTATCGAAACTAACAACCAGCTAAATTGTGGTACAATCGAGATGTAGATTTTTTAAAATTACATGTTTTTGGATGCAATGCCTATTCCTTGATTCCGAAGGAGCGGTGTAAGAATAAATTTGATAGTAAAACTATTCCTCTCACTTTTGTTGGCTATAATCCAGAGGGATATAGGCTGCTTGATTTAAAGAAAGACGAATTAGTAATTAGTAGAGATGTAACGTTTGATGAAACAAAATTTTTGAGCGAAAAGATTAACGTAAATTCCGTTGCATCTGTTGATAATTCTGCCAACTCAGCTCATAATAGTAATGATGGTGAAAGAGAAATTTTTGAACCTAACGTAATTGGTCAAGTAGATTTAGATAACATTGAAAATATCACAATCAATGAAGAAGCAGACAATGTTTGTCGGTATGCTTATTTAACATTTTGTAATGATTCAAAAACCATCTCGGAAGCTCAATTGTCTTGTAATTGGAAGGATTGGCAAGTTGCAATCCAAAAGGAACTGGATGCTTTGCATTCTAATAATGTTTGGAGTGTAGTGGATCATCCTGTTCAGGGTAATGTAATTTCATCTCGATGGTTATTTAAAGTTAAAGATAATTCAGATGGTACTAAATTATATAAAGATCAGTTGGTGGCTAGAGGTTTCGAAGTAGATCAATTTTTGGATTTACGCACCTGTAGCAAAGTTAAGCACTCTGAGAACTTTGTTGTCAATTTGTAATTTTTATGAACTTTATATTTGTCAGCTAGATATCAAAAATGCGTTTTTTAATGGCATCTTGGTCGATAATATTTTTATTGAAATACCAGGCGTTGATTATAACGTAGATAAAAATAAGAAAGTATTAAAATTAAATAGAGCACTCTATGGTTTGAAACAAGCCCCTAAGGCGTGGTTTACTAAATTTCGAGAATTTATTTATTCTATAGAATTTAAAAACAGTAAATATGATGAGTGCCTATATGTAAAACGAAAGGGAAATAACGTCTATCTGCTCATTTATGTGGATGACTCTACACTGCAACCAATCAGAAGAGGTACTTTGTACGCCAGTGCTTATTGTTGTGGTGGTAGTCATGCAACCTCGCTCACATCGTCACCTAACAACACGGTAACACTGAATCATTCTTTTCCCACTTTTTATCAAACAAACTAGAAAGAGATTATTCATATTAGTTTCTTGCTTCTTTATTCCGTTTAGTCACGATCTCAGTTAAAGTCCAATACTTCATTTTGTTGAATAATTTTATATTGTTGTTATGTTGTTGAAGTTTGTGTAATAAAACAAATTCTTTTCCATGTTATATATTTTCGTTCGTTAATTCGTTTTCTTCAAAGTTTGTTCGAAACACTGATTCGCATCCTCGGCCAAGAAAACTTAATCATCAGATAGGTCTGAGATTAAAGCTTTTCACTTCATGGTAGCATCGCTTTGTGATCGTTTTTTTCATTCTTCGTGAGCTATAATTGTGTAAATTGGGATAATTTACAAAGAACTGGGATAGTTCTTCATCCGCCAAGTTTCATTTTTGTGCAGAAAACTGAAGAAATCACCGAAAAATGACAATAAGTATTGGTCATCTGGTTATCAAAAATTGTAAAATAATTTCTCAAAACTGAGTTCAACGTCCAAAACAGGAATCAACGGAGTCATTGGTATGTAAAACGTCTTTAATGGTGGTAAAATGGTAATGGTCATCGAGTTCAACCAGTAAATTCATCCCAAAATCATCAAAATCAAATCATCATCAAGTCAAAACTTTGCTGAAAATTACCAGTATTCCAGTGATTTGCAACAACTTGTTCAACATTGTAATCGGTAATCGTAATTCTATTCAGGTAACAAAAATATCATGAACATTTAATATCGTTTTCTATTGTTCTGTTGTGCCAACTATTTCAAAGTATTACTAAAATTTTCTGAAAATTTTTGCTTCAATCTTGAAAGTGACTAAATACATTCGAGAATATTCGTTTAATTCTTGAATATACATCGAATAGTATCAAAATTTAATTAAAACAGATCGAAATTATTCATTTTTTTAAAAATTATTTTATTATTTTTGAAATTTTATTTGATAATTTAATTCAATTTTCGTTTTATCGGAGTTACAAATTGATTTTATCGAAATAATCCTACTGAAACTTTAATTTTTATCTTACTAATAAATGATATTACAAAAAGGTCAAACTATTTTGAGCAAAAAAGATTTAAAAAGATTAAGAAAAGCAACTGAAGAAAAGGAAAAAATAACTGATTTTAGAATAATTTGGGGTGAATATTTAGACAAACAAATTGGTTTCTTTTCCACAATTTACTACGAATCCTATAAATTGGACATTTTAGGAAAAATAGTTGAGCACAACAATCATATTTTTATTTCGGATTTTTATAATATAACTAAACAAATTTATGGTTTTATGTGCATAAATAATAATTGCTGGCACAAATATTTAGCATATAGGGCAACTGGAATTGGTATTCAACAATTCTGAAAGTGTAATTAGAATAATAATTTCATTTTGATTCCACAAAACATAACTATGAATAATTTCAATTTATAATTTACAATTGAGTACCTGGAATGAACAATTTCAATTTATAATTTACAATTGGGTACCTGGAATAATTTCAGAGAATTTAGTGTTCAGATTTGGATTGATTATTTAAAAAAAACAAAAAAAAAAAAACTACTATTTATTTAGTTACCAAAATAAGGTAAACTGGATCAAATTGAACTGCCATTTGATAAAAATAATGAAAATTTAGCATTCCTTGATGATTTAATTCAAAAAGAAAATAAAGGTTTTGAAATAGCAATAAGTATTAGAAGAGGAATTATTGAAATTAGAAAAACTAAATCCAGTCAAAGAGAATCAGAAAAATTTACACTGGCTCCAACTACACCTAAAGCTACGAAAACTTCTGATAAAAGTAAAAATAAACCAATTAGAGCTGAAGCTGATTCACCAAATAAAAGTACAATTTCAGATAAAACTAAAAAAACTCCTGTAAGAAAAGAACTTTTTGTGAGTAGTAATCAAGATAGTAAGAATTTACAAACAAAACTAAGTCAATCAGATAGTCTGTTAGAAAGTGATATAGAAAATATTGACAATATGCCTTCTCATAAAGAAAAAGAAAAAATTAAACCTATTACCTCTGCTGAAACTAAAATTTTTGATGGGAAATTTTATCAACAGTGGCGTCAAACAATAAAATATGCGATAAATGGTGCAAAATATTATAGTGTCTGGCAAAAAAATCATGCATCTCGAAATTATTATATTGAAAATTGTGAAAAAGATATATATAATCCACCACTTGAACATAGGTCCTTCTATGTAATGCAAGATAATGCAAAACATTTTATTCTAAATAAAGTATCTCCTCAAATAGCAATACAAATTTGTAGTTTGAAAACAGTAGATCAAATTTTTGATAAATTAGATTCTGTTTATGGAACAATTACTGAGGTTGTAGCTAGTCAATCCTACAGTAAATGGGTGGCTTTTAAATGTAAACCAGGAGGCAATATAAATGTATATATTCAAAGATTTGAAGAATTATTACAAGAAGTAAGAGATTCAGGAATGACAATAGAACCCCAACAAGAATTAAATCAATTTTACAGTGGTCTATGTCATGATCAAGCTATTCCAAAATCAATTTTTAATGTTTTACCTCAGGAGCAGAAAACCATTGAAAAATTGAAAAGATTAATTATAGAAGATTATGAAAGTAAAAATGAAACAGATTTTTTAAAAAACTTCGGAAATTTTAATGTAAATCATAATAATAATGGCCAAAATTATAGAGGCAATAATAGACAAAATTTTCTAGCTAGAAGAAATTTTAATAGGGGATATAATAATAATAATTCTCGTAACAATTATAATGGATTTAGAAATAATAATGGAAGAAACTTTAATAATAGTTCAAATACAAATTTTAATGGGCAAAGATGTAATAATTATGGTCCTTTTAGAAATAATAGAGGTACTTATCGTCCATATAACAGATCTAATGGTAATAATAATGGATATAATAATAACAATTATCGTGGAAATAATTACAAAAATTATGGGAATAATAGACCCCAGAATTACAGTAATAATAGACAAAATAATAATGAAGAAGAAGTTAAAACAAATTTAAAATGTTTTGAATGTAATGAAAGAGGACATCTACAAAAAGATTGCCCAAAAATAGCTAAAATTACAAATAACAGAAACCCAAATCAAAATAAGAAAAATAATGAAGGAAATAAAAAAGAACCCAAACTCTTAAATATGGTAATTAAAAAACAAAATAAATTATGTGTAAAAAAAAATTATTATTAGATAGTGGAGCTGAAGTAAATATTACATCTGACCTGAAAAAATTAAGAAATATAAAAAAACTAAAAAAACCAAGGCAATTTTTAGTAGCAATAAAAGAAAATTACCTTGAGGCAACTCATGTAGGTGAATTAGTAATTGTAGTGGAAAATCGTTATGGTAATCAAATAGAAATCAAATTGAGTGAAGTCTTTTACGTCCCAGAACTAGCACTTGATATAATGTCTGGAATAAAAATAACAGAAAATGGAAATTATGGTATAAATCAGAAACAATTCGAAGCAGATATTTATGAAATTGAGTCAGGAGAAATAATTTTAACAGCAAAAAAAGAATGTGGAGTTTTTTATGTAAAATATGAAATAATTGAGGAAAAAGAAAAAACAATGCCAATAGTGGAAAATGAAGGGGATGAATGGGATAATTATGAAATTGAGGAAGAAATAGTTGATTCAGAAAATGAATGGGATGAATATGAAATTAGTGAAGAAATAGTAGAAGATGATAATAAAAATTTATCTCAAAATAATAATAAAAAAAAAGATACCCTAATTGAAATCCAAAATCAACAAGATATCCATACTAGCCAAGAGGCTGAACCTTCACATCAGCCAAATGTTATACAAAATGACTCAAATCTCAATGAAATTCCCGAAATATATAATGATAATAATCATAAAGAAAATATTGATAATCAAAATACTAATGAATCTAATGAAACCAATAATAATGAAACAGAAATTAATAATTTTCATAAAAATAATGAAAATTCTGATAGGAAAAAATATCTATGGCATAGTAGATTAGCTCATATTAATGGAAGATACCTAAAAATTTTGCAAAAAATGCAAGTAGGGATACCAACAAACTTAAAATTTAATGATACAGATTTTTTAAACTGTGAAATTTGCAAACTTGCAAATTCACAAAGACTTAGCCACAATAAAAAAAGAAATAGGCCTAATAGAAAATTGGAAATAATATCATCCGATATTATGGATCCTTTCACAACAGCTATAGGGGGGCAGAAATATGTTCTGACCTTTATAGATCATTTTTCGAAGTATACCTTTGTTGTTCCAATAATTGATAGAAGCCAAACCTACAAAAGATTTATTGAATTTACAAAAAGTATGAAAAATAAATTTCCTGATGAACCAATAGCGGTATTAAGATCAGATAATGCGAAAGAATACTTAGATACTGGATTAAGAAAATTTTGTGAAGATGAAGGTATAGAATTAGACCAAGTCATACCCTATTCACCAGAACTGAATGGCATGGCGGAACGCCAAAATCAAACAATAATGAAAAGGGTTAGAACTATGTTGATAGAAAGTAGATTAGAAATTGAATTTTGGTTATATGCTGTTCCAACAGCCGCGTATGTAATCAATGGATCGCTGACTGGGGTTAATGAGGGAGATGGAAACTCCTTACAAACTTTTTTCGGAAGAAAACCCAATATTCAAAATTTAAAAGTATTTGGATGTGTTGCTTACTGTCACATCCCTGTGGAAGTTCGCAAACAAACAGCAACAAAAGCTTTTAAAAGAAAAATTTAAAAAATAGATCCTGAATTGGCTCCTTGTGCCGAAAAAAATTTATTAGTAGGGTACACTAATACGGGATATGCTTTAAGAAATCCTTACACAACTGACACACATAATGCTTGTGATGTCAAATTTGATGAAGGAAAAAATATTATGCACCTTAAAAAAGAAAAACTAATTATTAAACCAGCAGAATATGTCAAAATCTGAATATAACAGAAAACGAAAATTTAGTTGTAAATGTAATAAGCCAAAATAAAATTTATTTTTTAGAGGATCATATACCCAAAAACTTCCATGATATAAAAAACAATCCTTTTAAAAATGAATGGCTGGAAGCCATATAGGACGAATTTGAATCTATGGATGAATTGAACGTCTGGAAAATTGTACCAAAAGAAAATGATGTAAGCATAGTAGATGCAAGATGGATCTTCACTTGTAAAAATGATGAAAATGGTGATATGAAAGCCAAAGCGAGATTGGTTGCTCGTGGCTTTAAAGATAGAAATGAATATAATCTAAATCAAACTTTTGCACCTGTAATTCCTATTTGGTTAATAAGGTGGTTGTTGTCCACTGCTAACAAATATGATTTGAAACTCCGTCAATTTGATGTAAAAACATCTTTTTTGAACTCGCCCATCATCAAACCTGTATACATTAGAATTCCGGAAGGTTGTCCTGCAAATAAAGAAAAACATCTTCTAAAATTAAATAAATCAATTTATGGTCTAAAAACTTCATCAAAAAGTTGGTTTGACTTTTTAGATGGTACTTGTAAAGAAATAGGTTTAGCACAATCAAAAATTGATCAATGTTTATATTGCAAAAATAATGAAAAAGGAAATTATTTATTCTTTATTATTTATGTAGATGATATTCTCGTGGCATCCAACTCTGATCAGATGCTCGATGAAATAACACAAAAACTTCAAAACTCATTCACATTAAAGATAACCGAAAACCCAAAATTCTTTGTGGGTTTTGAAATAAATAGGGATTTAAAAAAGAAAACCATTTCATTGAATCAATCAAAATATATTGATAAAATATTAAAAAAATTTAATTTAAATAAGTCCAAACCACATTATACTCCAATGGAGACAAACTTAAAAATTTCCAAACCTGAAAATGGCCAAGATGATACCGAATTTAGGTCTATGATAGGTGCACTCCTATATCTTGCACGAATAACAAGACCTGACATTTTATTTGCCGTAAATTTTCTATCAAGATATCAAACATGCTCAAATGAGCAAATTAAAAATTATGCAAGAAGAATATTTAAATATGTTAAAAATACCAGAAATTACGTTTTAAAATTTAATTCAGATGAAAAGGGAATACATACATATATCGATGCTTCATATGCTCCAGATATAGACAACACAAAAAATATTGAAATTACTGATTTAAATAAAGGCAAAAGCATTACTGGATACCTCATATACAATAATGGAGACTTATTAAACTGGAATGTACATAAACAAAGTATTATAGCCACATCATCTACAGCAGCAGAAACAATAGCAGTTTTTGATGCTCTAGGAGATTTAAAAGTTATGTGGTATCTCGAAAAATTTATTTTTGGACTTAGTGAACCAGTAACAATTTTTGAAGACAATATTAGCGCTTTGAGAATTTGCTCGTTAGGTGGCCAAAAAAGGGCAAGAGCATTGATGATTAAGTGCTATTCTATTTTAGAAGCCATAAATGAAAAAATTATAGAAATCAAATTTGTCAGATCAAATGATCAATTAGCTGATATTATGACCAAAGCTCTTGATAAAACTAGTTATTTAAATTTAATCAATCAAATTCTTGATACTTCTATTTTTTGAAATTATTCAAGAAAAGAAAATCGTTTTTATCACACCCATAGGGGGGTTAGTACCCAAGAAAATGTGCTAAATATTTACTTAGTACATAATCATCTCATAATTATTATTGTGAGAAACATAATTTTATTTTATATTATTTATTACACTAGAATTGAGATAATATAAAGGTGAAATAAACCTAAATCTCATTTTTTTTTCATTTTCATACTTATTTCCTATTGTATTTTATACATCACTCGAATGTGATAGAAGAAAACCAAATATGTTAGTATTAGTAAATTTTAAGAATTTTAGCCTTTTCTATTTCATTGTTAACTTTTTATAAGTTTTAAAACCTTTATGTTAAGAATAATATGATAACACTTTCACAAATCATACTAGAAGTTACATATATTCCATTTAATTTCATTCTATTTTATTTCACAATTAAACCAAATTCATGCTCATAAATTGTCAATTATTGAAAATATAGATAGGATAAGAACAAAAAATACTTGTCAGAATTAATAAAAATAAACCTTTCAATCTGATAATTACTTCAAATATTCCCATGTTTTGGAACAAAACTGGTAAAATTCGGTTGAATTATCCATTCTTCCTTCTATTTAACCAGTACCTGAAAAATGAATAAGTTCTTTCTATAACAAAAGATATACACTATGTAAAGATAAATACATTGGAAATTAACCAGTTTGATTCTGCTTCATATTAATTAAATTGCATGAATTTGGAAAAATACACTAAAATATTTGATAAAATTTTTTCACTTACTTGCGTTTGAAACAAAACAAAAATAAAATTTCATCGTATTCAATAATCATCCATTTGTGTTATGAAAAATCGAAGACTTATTTTATTTATTTTACACAATTACTATTTTATATTGTTACTTATTTTCATTTTATTGTAATAATTTGAGTAATCTCAATAATAACTAACAAACGTCCTTAAGGAATATCAAAAATGGGAGATATCATGTTTTCTTTTAGTAATAAATATTTACCTTTTTACTTTCAAAAACACATATATATAAATAAAACTAGGTAGGGCATTCTAGAAAATGGGATCTTAGTCTCGATGCGATCTTTGGATGCAAGACTATAGGGGGGGTGTTGTGGTGGTAGTCATGCAACCTCGCTCACATCGTCACCTAACAACACGGTAACACTGAATCATTCTTTTCCCACTTTTTATCAAACTGTGAGAAAATACAAACTGCCAACGGATCGAACTACACGAAAATATTACGATGAAACCTAAACTAACGAAAACATTGAGCAAAGACTAGACGCACACATTACAAACACATAAATAAAACTATAAATATTCAGTTTTTACGAACTTTTATTCCACATAATATTAGCGGACATGTTAATGTTACGACGGTTGATTAGCGACGAGAAGGTATAAAAAAATATAATCACAGTTGGGTTTCAAACACAAAAATCACAGACTAAAAATAATATTAAAACAGTGTTACCACAACAAATGATATGTGAGAATAACAAGCCAACGTATAATATAATTTGTTATTATTCTCACACGCCTCCTCAAATTATAATTATATGAATATGTCAAATATCACCAAAACAACTTACTAAATTAATAACGTCATTAAAACAAGAATGACAAAAGTCAACAATAACATAACAAAAATTACAACATAAAAATTTTAACACAAATGGTAAACATATACAAAAAGTTACATTAATTTTAACAGTTTACAAAAAATATCAAATTTAGGCTTTGGGCAGCCCTTTGTAAAAACGTCCCCCAACTGTCGCAAAGTTGGAACGTACAAATACTTAAAGTCTATATCTACGTGATTGCACACAAAACGGTACTTTACGTCTATATGTTTGGATCTTCGAGTATTCCACTTACCAGAGTGCAGAAGAGCCAGACAACTCTGGTTATCTTCGTAAATCATAGCTCTGTCATTAGTCTGAATGCAAAAGTCACTTAACAGATACTTCAATCAGATTGACTCAGTGGTAGCATCACAAATTGCAATCAACTCACTCTCAGTGCTAGATAGTGCTACAGTTGGCTGCTTCTTGCTGGACCAGGACACCAGTGATCCATAAACAAAGACACAATATCCAGAGATAGACCGTCTTGTAGTGACACAGTTGCCCCAATCGGCATCAGAATATGTTTCTAAAATATTGCCGTTATTATCACATTCATTTGAAAATATTAATTTTTTGTCCTTTGTGGTTACCAAATACTTGAGGACTCTTAATAGGTATCTGAAATGTTTGTCTGTGGCAGAGCTGGAGAATTGACTGAAGTACGATATTGCAAAGCAAATATCAGGCCGTGATCCTAGCATCAAATACATCAGACATCCCACGAGCAGTTGATAGTCGTTGTTAAGTACACTATCACACGCATTGAGATCCCTGTCCAATTGGAGTTTAGGGTCAATGGGTGTGTAGGTTGGTGCACAATTTTCAACACCAAACCGCCTAGCAACAGACTCAATGAGATTCCTCTGTTCAATCTCCAGTATGCCATCTTCACGATTGTGGTTAATATTTAAACCTAGGTATTTTTTAACCTTTCCTAGATCCTTACACTTAAATCTTTTATTAATTTCTTTTTTTTTAAATGTAATTTGTGTTTTATTATTTGAACTAATTAGGACGTTGTCAACGTATGTGAGTAAATAAACTACAGTACCATCATTTTAATTTTTAAATATATAAAGACAGTCATCAGCCGTACTCTGCACAAAGCCAAGAGCAACAAGGAACTCGTTGAACAATTTGTTCCACACCTTGGGCGACTGCTTCAGACCATAAATAGACCTATTTAGCTTTAAGACATTATCATGTCTATTTGTTTTTGTCTCTATCCCTTCAGGTATCTCGAGATATACATCCTCAGAGAGAATACCATTCAGGAAAGCGCTACATATATCAATTTGTTCGACGTGAAATTTTAATTTATTACTTACAGCCAAGAGGGTCCTCACAGTTGAAAGTTTCGCCACTGGCACATATACTTCATTAAAGTTGAAGCCTTTCTTCTGTTGACATCCTCTGGCAACTAATCTAGCCTTGTACAAAACTTTATTATTGGCATCATATTTTTTATTAAAAATGCAACGACACGTGATGGTGGGGGCGTCCTTTGGACGTTTGGTCACCTGCCAAGTCTGATTGGAATTCAGGGCACTTATTTCAGAAGAAATAGCCTCCCTCCACATCAGACTGTCTGGTGCAGCACTCGCCTCCTCAAACGTCAAAGGGATGCCATCCTCAGCAAGATATATATTGCTTGCTGTCTCATCACGTTCAGTCATTTCCTGCGGAAGACAATCCAAATTCAAATCACCATCAACTTCAATATTTTCCAAATTTGATTCTGTGACCTCTGTAAAAATATCATCATCTTTTGTATATCTATTTGTATTGGTACTACC
Source organism: Ericerus pela (assembly GCA_011428145.1). NCBI lineage: Eukaryota > Metazoa > Arthropoda > Insecta > Hemiptera > Coccidae > Ericerus > Ericerus pela. Next base: position 99,583 of record WOFM01000356.1, read on the forward strand.
TATTTTATTTTCAAAAAACTCAACATCCCGTGACAGATGTACTTCCTTCGCATTTATAACTAATAATCTATAACCACACTGAGAGTAACCTATCATAATCAATTTTTCACTCTTATTTTTAAACTTATTAGAGTCATGTTTGAATGACAACATATATGCGTCGCATCCAAACATTTTTAATTTTTTATAGTCATATTGTTCATTGAACCACCTTTCAAAAGGGACAAAATCCTTATTTGTGGGACATCTGTTCACGATATAGGCAGAGCACAATATGGCTTCCGACCAATATATCTTACCAAGACCACTCTCGAACAATAATGTCCTTGCCCTCTCACATAGCGTCCTGTTCATCCTTTCAGCTTTTCCATTTTGCTGAGGACAGCCACCAACTGTAGGTTCGACAACAATTCCCTTCTCAGTACAATATGACTGGAAGGTTGTATTCAAGTATTCTGTGCCGCGATCGCATCGGAGTCTTTTTACATTATAACCAAATTTGTTTGCAACTATTTCATGATATTCCCTGAATTTTGCAAAAGCTTCCGTCTTACTCGTCAGCAGGTATACACAACAAAAGTTGGAATAATCATCTATAAACGTCATAAAATATTTCACTCCTTTATATGCAGGAGGATTTATAGGACCACAGATATCGGTATGCACCAATTCCAGAGGCTTACTAGTTTTTCGTTCATGCCTGAGGAATAGTTTTCGTCTCTGTTTCCCCATGACACAGGGCTCGCATAATAATCTGCGGTTGGAGTCAACGTTTGGTATTAAACCTCTGTTTGACAACAACTTAACATCGTTCACATTCAGATGAACAAGTTGTCTATGCCACACAGTCAGTGGGCTCGACTCATCCTCCAACGTCAGATTACACGATTGACTTGACATTTAAAAAAAATCAATCGTGTACAGATCTGAGTTCACGCTAACCCCAGTGGTCACTATTTTTCCACTGCAGCGTTGGATGACATCGACAGATTCCTCTTTAAACAGAGTATCGAAACCCGACTTGCTCATTCGTTTCACCAAAAGCAGATTCTGCGGCAGCTCCCGAGCATACCTTACGTTTTTTAATTCAATTATGATTCCATTCAACAATTTTAATTTTACCGTACCTACAGACGTGACGGAAAGCGAGACTCCCTTTTTCGCAACACAAATACTATGAGGCTTAATCAAATCTATGTAGTCACTGAACAAATTTATGTCATTTATTATGTGAATTGTGCATCCACTGTCTACTACAAATGTGGTTCGAGGTATCGAATTTTTACTTTCATTTGCATTGCAAGAATCATCAATTTTATTATTATTATTAACTGTGAAGCTGTAACCCACTTCTGAGCAATCATCATTAGTATTAAAATTATCATTACACATCTGTGCAGAGCTCCTATTATTATTATTATTATTATTATTGTTACCATGGTCATTTGAACGATTTCCACTATTATTATTACTATTACAATTATCGTTATTATTATTTCGATTTTTGGCATAGCAATTTTGTGCTATATGTCCAATCTTATTACAATGGTGACATTTAATATTCGAATGTCCATTATCATTACCAGAACTACGACCATTTCCATTAAAATTATTACTATTATTGTTTTGTGAGTTACAATTGTGATTATTATTATTATAGTTACGACCTTCACTATTGGAAGATGAATAATAAAAATTATTATTGTGATTATTGTTTCTACCTCGATTGAAACCACGATTATTATTACGATTTTGGGACCTACCACGATTAAAACGATTATTATTACTATTATTATTACCAGAATTTCGTCCGACATTATTATGGCTTCCAAAAAACACGTTCTCCTCACCAGTGATAGACACTGATGAAGGTTTTTGCGATGCAGGATTCAGAGAGTTACCTCTGACCGTCGATTTACTATCAGAAGATAGTTCACGCTGGAAATTGTTCAGCTTCATGAACACACCATCCCAGGTGACGACTTCTGCATCCTCTATCACTACCTTGATCGGACAAAACTCTGCAGGTAGCGATCTCAGCAATACCAATATGAATTGTTTTGTGGTTGTCAGGTCTCCCAATTTGGTTAATTGTCTACAACAAGCACAAAAAGCAAGCAGATACTTCTGCAAATCAGAACCAGAAACATACTGTTTTGTGTACAAATCACCTCGTAAATCCATTAGCGTCTGGTCGTTGCCATTGTCAATCAGGTTTGTCAGCACATGGAACATATCCTTTGCGGTGGTGTATGTCTGAATCATCTCCAAATACTCATCGGTCACGTTGTTTGCGATCAGAAACATCGCCTTGGCATTCTCCTTGGACCAAGCATCTCCCCTATTTCAAACAGTCGGCAAAGAATTGATTACTATATTACTCAGCGACTCCTTTGCTAACAGCAGCTCCATCCTAAATTTCCAAGTTCGGCCATTCTGCCCATTGAACGGCTCGATCATATTCTGCTTTCTCACGTCCATCTCGATGACAGGTAACGACGATCAGTTGCACCGCAAAACAGCAATTTCAGCAACCATCAGATACGCCAACCAACGATTCAACTCGAACGAGATCACAGGAACAGCGAGAAGCGAACATATTAAACAGTGAAAAATAAATTAGAAGGCATGGTACTACTTGGGAGTGACAATCAGGATTCGACAGCACAACTTTGACGACTTGGAACAATGGCGACCACGTTGACATCCAGGTAAATGGGCCCATAACCTGTGAGAAAATACGAACTGCCAACGGATCGAACTACACGAAAATATTACGATGAAACCTAAACTAACGAAGACAGTGAGCAAAGACTAGATGCACACATTACGAACACATAAATAAAACTATAAATATTCACTTTTTACGAACTTTTATTCAACATAATATTAGAGGACATGTTAATGTTACGACGGTTGATTAGCAACGAGAAGGTATACAAAAATATAATCACAGTTGGGTTTCAAACACAAAAATCACAGACTACAAATAATATTAAAACAGTTATACCACAACAAATGATATGTGAGAATAACAAGCCAACGTATAATATAATTTGTTATTATTCTCACGCAAACAAACTAGAAAGAGATTCCTGATGTGAGGCGTACAGAACAAGGATCGAAAGAACTTGAGACTTTTTACTTTAACGACATTTTATTAGCGACTGAAATATATTTTACAACTGAAATACGAAATGGCGAAGCAATAGCGTTATCGGATCGAGAGTAGTAGGGGAAACACTTCGTGATGAGAGTGTACATATGACATATATATATAATGTGTTTGTGATGATGATGAAGAAAGAGAGAAGGTGGGATTTCCGTTACAACACCCCCTGAAATTTTACCGTTCAAGTTCTTCATCATGTTGTACGCTGAAAGTGAACAAATTATTATTATTAAAAAAAATATTAAGTACAAAAAATGATATATGCATAATAAAAAAATTTCAAAAAAAATAAAAAATAAAAATATTGACATCGTATTATTTGAATATTATTACGGTAACTTTGGTTCCTAAAAAAATTTTGTTGTGCTGTGCTTCGAGAATAAATAAAATAATTGAGTAAAATAAATAAATAAATAGATAAATAAATATGGTAACATGCATAGAATATTCAATATTAATATGTTATATAAAAAATGGTATATGCAATAAGCAAAAATAAATTATTAAAAATACAAAAATTGGTAACATGCAAAAATATTATGAGTAACGGATGATTCATTCATCGTATATTTCAAGTGTGAAAAAAAAAATTAGAAAAAGAGAAAGAAAATATTCACGTAGACGTATTACATTAAAGGAAAAAATAAAAAAAATTGACAAAGGTATTTACGATTACGAGTTCATTGGATTTAAAGGAACGTTACGTTTCATTTCTTATCTAGATAACATGACATGTAAAAGATTGTAGAATAATATACGTTGCATCGCTTATTATCTTTCGTGTATTGCTATTATATTTGAACTGGCGTTTAACATGTTTTTTGATAAGGCAACCTTCTTTCGATTTATCATAATTGCGGTCATGTAATGGGTTTTAATCTTTATTGTGTTCATTGTTGGAGGATTTTCTTTCATCAAATTGTGTGGGAATATTTCGTGTATTTCTCTCACGCTTGTTTGAAAATGTATAGGGTTTTTATTATACGAATTGTAGGGTTTATTCTTGCTCGATTTTAATGCTTTTTTCTTTGTTGCAATTTTTGAGAAATCGAGTATCTATCTCTTGCAAGAATTTTCTAGTAAAATGGTATTGTTAAGTACTCCTTTTGCAATAATTGAAGGTTAATTTTTCAGCAATTATTTTCATGTTACAACTTATATTTTGGACTTAGGACGACTTGTACTTTGAAATAGAAAATTTTTGAACATATTATGACTTTAAAATAAACGAATTATTATATTATGTGTAAATATTAGTGTCATTCAGTATTTTGACAATTATATTCTCGAATTTTGAACGATCTAATGATTTTGTCAAAATATCCGCTAATTGATTTTCGGATCTTACAGTTCTAAAAAATATTATTTTTTTTTCGAATGCCTCTAAAATCGAGTAGCATTTGATCATTAGGGCCCTCGACTTCTTTTGACTACCCCCAGAACATATTTTTTGGGTCGAAATATTATCTTCCATAATATCTATCATCAATTTATCTCCAAAAATTTCGCAATTCATATATTGCATTACTTTTATTGTATCAAGGGTATCGAAAACTGCAATTATTTCTGCCGCAGTACTTGATGAGGAGTGAATAGTTTGCTTGGAGCAATTCCACTCCACCAAGTCTCCATAAGCAAATAACATAAATCCAGTTATCGATTTTTCTTTTTTGAGATTGCTTAATTCTATATTTGTGTCGTCAACTTGGGGTGCATAAGAGGCATCAATATAAGCCTGTATACCATCCCCTTTTGACCTATATATTATATTATAATTTTTAGTGGTATTAATATATCTAAAAATTCTTTTTATGTAATTTTTCAAAGTATCATTGGAATTATTCTGAAAATGCGAGAAAAAATTGACTGGGAACAATATGTCCGGTCTTGTAAGTCTCGCTAAATATAATAGCCCTCCTATCATCGACCTATATTCTGTATCATCTCTTCCATTTTCTATTCTATCTATTTTTAAGCCCGTTTCCATAGGGGTGTTCGTATTTTTCAATTCTGAAATTCCAAATTTCTTAAGCATTTTGTCTATATGTTTATACTGTGAGAGAATTATCGTATTATTTTCTATATTTCTCACTATTTCTAGACCTACAAAGAATCTTGGGTTATTTATTATAGTAATTGTAAAATCTTTTTGTAGTTCTTCATTTATTTTTGTGATGGATGATTGCGAATTTGACGCAATTAATATGTCATCCACATAAGTTAAAAAATATGTCTTTTCATCATTATTTTTAATTACATAGAGACATCTATCACTCCTTGTTCTATTAAAGCCCATATCTCTTACTTTTGCGTCCAATAAGTCGTACCATGATTTACTGGATGTTTTTAATCCATAAATCGACTTCTTCAATTCGAGTACCTGATTTGTATTTATATTTATACCCTCAGGTCTTTTTACAAAAATGGGTTTTATTATAGGTGAATTTAAATACGCAGTTTTCACGTCATACTGCACCATTATTAATTTTTCTTTATTAACTATAGATAATAATAGTCTTATGGTTCCTATCGATGCCACCGGGCCATGGGTTTCAGCAATGCAGTATTCGGTTCGATCTTTGAAACCTCTTGCCACAAGTCTCACTTTCGGTTTTGGATTTCCAAACTCATCAAATTTTATTGTAAAAATCCATCTTGTATCAATGAGTTTTTGGCGATCGTAGTCTACTATTTCCCATACCTTCAAGTCATCAAGAGAATTAAATTCGTCGTTTATGGCCTTAATCCAATCCTCTCTAAATGGGTTTGTATCTATTTCAGAAAATGTTTTCGGAATATTATCCTCTATATATATTTTATTGTATTTTACATTGATATTCATAATTACCGGGTTAATTATCCCTAAATCATATTCATAATTTGCTGTTTTTATTGTTAATGGTTTATTATTTATTAATAGGGATTTTATGTTTTGACTTTCATCCATTTTTACGTCACATGAGATATAAGATTTTGTGTTATAGGGATCTTTGAGACAGTATCCCGTATTCGTATAGCCCATCATTATATTTTTTTCCACCCTGTGTGCCAGTTTTGGGTCGATTTTATTTTTTGACTTTGCTTTTGCCTTTGTAGCATTCTGTTTTCTAACCTCCATAGGTATATGCCTATAAGTTAATGCTCCAAAAACTTTAAGATTTTTTAAGTTTGGGTTTATCCCATAAAATAGTTCGTAGGGTGTTTTAAATCCCTCATTTGCCTTTGTGGGTGATCTATTAATTAAATAAGCTGCTGTTACCACAGCATAGGTCCAATATTTTATGTCTAGGTTGGCATCAATCAACATGGCCCGTACTCTCCTCATTAAAGTTTGATTTTGCCTTTTGGCAACACCATTCAATTCCGGAGAATATGGTACCACATAATCCATTGTTATGCCAACCTCATTGCAATAATTTATTATTTTTGTATCGGTATATTCCTTGGCATTATCACATCTTATAGTTCCTATTGGATATTCAGGGAATTTATTCTTCATAGATATTATAATATTTTTGAATTCATTTGTCACCTGGCTTTTATTAGCAATGGGCATGACAAAAGTGTACTTCGAAAAGTGATCTATAAAAGTTAAAATATATTTTTGGTTTGCCACAGAGGGCGTAAATGGACCCATAATGTCTGAGGACGCTATTTCCAATTTTTGAGTTGGTTTAGTTCTAATACCAGTATGACCCAATCTCAAATTATTGGCAATACAACATATCTGGCAATTTGCAAAATCCTCATCCCTAAAATTCAGATTCTCGGGAATGCCAACCGCCAAAGTTTTTAACTTTTGCAGATATCTGGCATTTAAATGTCCAAGTCTCCTATGTATTATTAATTTTTTGTTAATATTATTATTTGTTTGTGATTTATTGTGTTTTTCATCAATTTCATTATTTTCATCTATCATTTCCTCATCTTCACCCCCCTTAGGTGATTCAGTATTAGTATCCTCTTCCTGGATTTCTAATTCAACTGTAAAATCATCCCATTCATCATCTATATTTTTGGTCAAGGGGGTACATATTATATTTGATTCAGTATTATTAATATCATCATTTATTTATTTTTTTATTATTATTTTCGATATTATAATATATATAAAATATTCCTTCTTGTTTCATTGCAGTCATAATTATTTCTGCATTCTCAATAAAATATATATTCGCAATATCTTTCTGTTGATCGATATTAATTATTCCAGTATTCGTAATTTTTATGGCGGAAATAATATCTAAGTTTAGATCCGGCACATAATGGACATCATTTAATTCTATTAATGACTGAATTTTACTAGAATTTTCGACTTTAATTACCATCCTACCTGACCTGTATGAGTGGCATATAAAAAAGTATTTCTTCCAGCACATTGCAATTTGACTGGAGTCACAAATTTTTTAACATCAACTAATTTATTCAAATCAGACGTTAGATGTACTTCCGCAGCTCCAACCAAAATTGCTCTGTGATTTAATATTTTGTAATTTTCATTATTATTATGTTTATTATTATTAATCAATTCATTTAATAACCATTCATTATTATTTCTATTACATTTTTTTACCATGCAAGACATTTTTACTTGCTGCTCTGAACTATCTTTTTTATTATTATTTGTTTGACTTGTATTTGTTTTTGGGGGATAATTTCCCTGATTATTATTAGTATTATCGTTATTATTATTTTGTTGTTGGTTATTGTTGCCACAATTTTGTGCTATATGCCCAAATTGACCACATTTGTAACATTTCGGATTATTTTGATTATAATTCCTACCATTACCTCTATAGTTATTTCCTCTATAATTAGAGTTACCTCTATAATTATTTCCTCTATAATTACCATTCTTATTCATATTGTTATTTTGGTTCTGGTTTGTTTCATTATTATTACCATTACCGTTACCACCATTATTATAAAAATTGTTTCTATTACCATTTTCATAACCATAACGACTATTGCCATTTCCTCTATAATTATTTCTACCTCTATAATTGTTATATCTTCCCCTGTAATTATATCTATTATTATTATTACTATTATTTCTATAATTATTATTCGATTGATTATTATTATTATTTTGCTTTTTTAAGGTCTGATCCCTGAATTTCTGGTCAGAGTCCTCTCTCAATATTCTTTTAAAATTATCTAAATTTTTTTCATCTGAAGGTAAATTTTCATATTGAATTTTTGCAATTGCTTGCTCGTAGCATAAGGCTAATTGAAAATTCTCTAATTCTTCTATTTCCGTAACTTCTTTACCACTATCCCTTTCATTGGTCACCAATTCATCCCATTTTTTTAAAAAACCTTTCATATTTCCACCAGGTTGGAATCTGAACTCCATCCATTTTGCTTTTGCCATATTGGCTGTGACTGAAGTTTTCGTACCATAGATATTATCCAATTTTTTTAACATTAAGACTGCTGTATTGCAGTCTCTTATTTGTTTAGTTATTTCGTTTGATACTCTTTCTAATATAAAAGCCTTAGCATTATCCTGCATTTTGCAGTAATTTATCATATTTTTATCAGGTCGAAAGTTTAGATCATCTATATGATTGATATATGGTTGTAAAAATTCATGTTCCTCAAATATGTTGTAATATCCAGCTCCCCTGATGGCTGAGATTATCATCCTTCGCCAATCTAAATAATATTTTCCATTAAAAACCTTCCCTAAGGGGGCTTGTATAGGTTTAATTTCATTTGGGGATGCCATATTTTCTTCTATTTTATAAAATCCTAATACACTATTTTCTCTATTCAGTATGGCTATATATTTTTTGTTTTCTATAGATTCTTTTTCGATTTCCTTAGTTAAATCCTCTACTTTTTTACTATTTTCTTTTATAATTGTTTCGTTATTATCCAGTTTTTATTATTTAATTAATTAAAGAATCTATTCATAAATTTTTCTTTCGATTTTTCAGAACTGTAAATTCTGTTCGAAAAATAATTTACTGAGATTTCTGAAATTTTAATATATTTTAAACTGCTAATATCCTCAATTCGACCCGATATATCTACTACAAATGATTCCAATATTATTTCCCCCATGAAATATCTGACGTAGGGTAAATTATAAGTTTCTATTTTTACATCAACAACTTTTTCACCTTCAAACTTTTTTATTAATTCTTTTAATTCCTCTTTCTAAATATTATACTCACCGATTTTTCCTTTAAACAAATTTATTGTAGGGGACATAAATAATTTCAATAAAATTTTTCTCTTCCAGCCTTAGTTCAAACACAATTGCATAAACACGAAAAATAATTAACTTCAACAAATATTACCTTTACAAAAAATTTTACCTTACTATTTCTGTTGTGTCGACAAATGATTCCTGTTTTCTATACTCTGCTGTCTACCGCTGTACTATCTGCTTGGATTTGGTTTGGAGTTGGCCAAAAAATTGGGTCTTCGATGTGTGGATCTATGATGAGTCCTCAATGATGGGAGCAGATTTCCTTTGGCTGTTCACTTGATCTCTTTGGCGGTCCTTTCTGGATTTAGTGTTCGATGACTTCCAGGGTTGGCCGTTATTAAGTCGGGAACTTCAGCTTTAAATTTTCGTTTTAATTTTGAATTTTTCAAAAATTAAAAATAAATTAAAATTTGAGTTCAAAATTCTTGAAAAAAACACGGTAAATACTTCGTGTATTAATCAACAGAAAACATGAAAAAATTTTCGCACAACAGTAAATAAATTCAAATAATTATTTTTCCATTAATTCAGGATTTTTCAAGTCTCTCCTCAAAGTTCTACCGCAGCGATGGCTACCATGATGTGAGGCGTACAGAACCAGGATCAAAAGAACTTGAGACTGTTTACTTTAACGACATTTTATTAGCGACTGAAATATATTTTACAACTGAAATACAAAATGGCGAAGCAACAGCGTTATCGGATCGAGAGTAGTAGGGGAAACACTTTGTGATGAGAGTGTACATATGACATATATATATATATAATGTGTTCGTGATGATGATGATGAAAGAGAGAAGGTGGGATTTCCGTTACAACAATTATTCATATTAGTTTCTTGCTTTTTTATTCCGTTTAGTCACAATCTCAGTTAAAGTCCAATACCTCATTTTGTTGAATAATTTTATATTGTTGTTATGTTGTTGAAGTTTGTGTAATAAAACAAATTCTTTTCCATGTTATATATTTTCGTTCGTTAATTCGTTTTCTTCAAAGTTTGTTCAAAAAACTGATTCACATCCTCGGCCAAGAAAACTTAATCATCAGATAGGTCTGAGATTAAAGCTTTTCACTTCACTTATAAACAAGTGCACATGGCAAGATTTTCCTCCAATCAGATATTTAGATGGAATGGAAGTTCACGTGTTTGTAGACGCGCTTTCTATAAGTTGGACACCGAAACTGCCCATTTGTCATCTTCATCATATATATATATATATATCCTCGAAGCAGAAAACAAATTTGGCAACGTTGCCTTAACGTGTCCCATTTATCTTCCACCGCTCCGTTCTTTTCTCCTTCCATTTAGTCTCGTCAATCTATTAGCGAGCAGCGAATTTTTCCTATCTGGAAGTCGAAGTGTGGTGTAGAGCTGAATTCGAACTATAGAATTTAGGGAGTTGACCTTTTCGTACTCTTTGGCCGCATAAATTTCAAAAATCATTTTTTTGATAATATTGTAGTGAAATAGTTTAATATTATGGCTCTCTTTTCGGGTCGCCTGGCATCTATTGTTGTAAAACACTTGAATGGAGCTGTTCCACAGGTAACAAATATTTTTGGCCATCTTTCATTGAGCTTTCGGCTTTATTCGGTTCCATAGGAACTTCATTATATCGTATTTCTGTCGAAGTAATGATTCTCTTTGCTTGGTACTTCCATTGTGTAAGATATATTCAAGTTTATACTCGATTGGAAGTGATATTTTTATTGAAATATTCGCTAAATTAACCTTGCATGACCTTTGTACTGGTAGCTCTGAAAATCTATTTTAGTATGGAGTGCCTTTAACAGATAGGTAAATAAAGTTATTAAATTACCTTCGAAATTTCATGACTGTGTAGGTAAAGAATTGTGTATACGTTTATGCGAAGTGAGCTAATCGTGTGCGATAGTTGGTGGGATAGCATTATGACCTATCACTTAGCTACAGACCGGATTCATTATTTATGGTTAAACTTTCTTATTCCAGATAAGTAGTTTATCATGGCCGGCTTGTCAAATCGCTAATCGTAAATTACATGTATCATGTACTTATCGTGCTGCCGAAATCTCGTCCATTCTTGAAGATAGAATTTTAGGTGCTGCTCCAAAGGTATAAGAATTCCATCGGAAGTTGAAAGCGGAAATATCAATTTTTTGCTAATAACTTGTGTGTATCATGTTTGACAGATTGATTTAGAAGAAACCGGAAGAGTTTTGAGTATTGGTGATGGTATTGCTCGAGTTTATGGCTTGAAAAACATACAAGCTGAAGAGATGGTGGAGTTTTCCTCTGGTCTGAAAGTAAGATATTATAAAATACTATTCTTCCTTGTTATAAAACATGCTAATTTATTGTCTTCCAGGGCATGGCTCTGAATCTGGAACCTGATAACGTTGGTGTCGTCGTCTTTGGTAATGATAAGCTTATAAAAGAAGGTGATGTCGTTAAGCGAACGGGTGCTATCGTCGACGTTCCTGTCGGTGATGAAATACTCGGACGTGTCGTCGATGCCTTAGGAAATGTTATAGATGGAAAAGGACCTCTAAATACCAAGCAAAGGTATTAGCAATGTCATCCAATAGTTGTATAGTATAGTATACGTTTACTTGATTATCAGTCAATCTTGGGTTCTCCATTTACAGATTCCGAGTCGGTATTAAAGCCCCGGGTATTATTCCTCGTGTATCTGTCCGAGAACCTATGCAGACGGGAATTAAAGCTGTCGACTCTCTCGTTCCCATTGGTCGTGGCCAACGTGAGTTGATCATTGGAGATAGACAAACTGGGTGAGTGATAATTGTTATTAAATTGGTTACTGCAACGATTATTACTGTTGTAATTTTCATTTTAGTAAAACTGCTTTGGCCATTGATACCATCATTAACCAACAACGATTTAATAATGGAACCGACGAAAAGAAGAAATTATACTGTATCTACGTAGCTATTGGCCAGAAGCGATCAACCGTCGCTCAAATTGTTAAACGTTTAACCGACTCTGGTATGTAGTAATTCTGCTCGGTACAATCTAATTTTCTCAGTTGTATATAGTACTATAAACGGGTTTGTTAGGTGCTATGAAATACACAATCATCGTATCGGCTACTGCATCTGACGCTGCTCCATTACAGTACTTAGCTCCATATTCTGGATGCGCCATGGGTGAATATTTCAGAGATAACGGTAAACACGCTCTCATCATTTTTGATGATTTATCTAAACAGGCTGTTGCTTATCGTCAGGTATGTATTTGACGAAAATAATTACTTATTACATATGTTCAGTTTGAGAACTGAATTATTCATTTTTGTAGATGTCCTTGTTATTGCGAAGACCGCCTGGTCGTGAAGCTTATCCTGGCGATGTGTTCTACTTGCATTCCCGATTACTAGAGCGTGCTGCTAAAATGAGTGAAGCCAATGGTGGTGGCTCTCTTACTGCCCTGCCGGTCATTGAAACACAAGCCGGAGACGTGTCCGCCTATATTCCAACTAATGTAATCTCAATTACCGATGGTCAGATTTTCTTAGAAACTGAATTGTTCTACAAAGGTATTCGACCTGCCATCAATGTCGGTTTATCCGTATCTCGTGTCGGTTCCGCTGCCCAGACCAGAGCTATGAAGCAGGTAAATTTAATTAACAAATAATGTTCATAAACGTTATTCATTTTCTGCTTCTTACTAACAATGCAACGGTCTTTGTAGGTTGCTGGTTCGATGAAACTGGAGCTGGCCCAATATCGGGAAGTTGCTGCTTTTGCCCAGTTCGGTTCAGACTTGGATGCCGCCACCCAACAGTTACTAAACCGCGGTGTTCGACTAACAGAATTATTAAAACAAGGACAATACGGTATGTGAGGTGTATTCTCTCTTGAATTGCTCGGAAATGTACTAACTGAATGCGGTTTTATCGTAGTTCCTATGGCAATTGAAGAACAAGTTGCTGTAATCTACTGCGGTGTCAGAGGTTTCTTAGATAAATTAGACCCCGCTAAAATCACTACTTTCGAAAGAGAATACTTAGCCCACATCAAGTAATTATCCTCTCATATATGTACGGTTTTGTGTGCCGAGTGGATTTAATATTAATGTCTAATTTATTTTTAGAGCCAACGAAAAAGCTCTATTAGAAGATATTGCAAGAGAAGGTAAAATTACCGAAGCTACCGACGCTAAATTAAAAACCGTCGTAACAAATTTCTTAGCCAGTTTCAGTGGTTAATTGTGTTATTTTTAGAGTTATTTTGTTTTTCTCGACGTGTAGATTCTTATGCATTTGGCTTTAAATACGGTAAACAACTTTTCGTAAGGTGATCATTTTTTCAGTGTAACTAACCGCAAACTTTTGTACATTATTTAATGAAGTCCTTTGTACGTATTTTAAGGTCAGCGAAAATGAAATTAAAGAGGAATGTAGAGTTCTACCGATTTTATGTATTTACTACGCTGTTTCAGGAATCAAAATCATCGACAATTAATTAATAATTGATGTTTATATAAACAAACAATATTTTAAAACGGTTAAGATGGGTATGAAGAAAAATATAACTAGAATCTGTTTTTAGAAGTTTCTTCCATTGATATATGACAGTCATAGCTGCATACCAGTGAGAATTGTGCTCACCTGCATTTGAATCTGTCTACAAAGAAATTTAAAGCCATATCTCGAAATATGTGGAATCCAGTGCAAAAAGTATTCTTACAATTATCTGTGTATTATGGATACTTGGTCTGTTCGATAAATAAAAAATTGATGGAACAGTGGTTCAAAATATCATAGAGAACGGTGCTCTTTGTTTGAATCATATTTTTCTGGATGAATTGAATATAATATGAAAATTATATCCAGAAGATGCTAGAAATTGTGCCTCACTAGTTCACTACGTTGAGAAGGAGTGCTTCTAAAATTTTTAAATGCAATGCTCCTAAAAGTCGCGGTTAACAAATGAATCTTTTTTGAAATTACCATAACTCTGTAATACTGGTAACTAAATGATTTAGTTTAATAACATCCGAATTGACAGTTATAAAAAAGTTTGTCACAATTGTCACAGTTGTGATACAATTGATCATAGATGAATAATCGTATGCTGCAATCAGGGATTGAGAAACGCTATTGTTTTTTCACTAGTGTCGTAAATTCGTTTCTAGGACCAGTCAGGTGATTTGTGTTTGTGTGTCATATTTCTGTGTGTTTAGTTTGTGTCTGTGTGGGTAAGCATCTTAGCATCATTTTTGTGGTTTACCTTTGTTTCAGATCTTTACTTTTTTTTTCACATTGAGTGTTGTCTGTGTTAGTACCAAAGTTACAGTACATCTCCACAAGGCAAGTTTTCTAGCAGCTAGTTGATAATTTCTAGCTGCAAGTCATTTTTCTCATGTAAACACTACCGCTAATCAAAAGTTGCAGCTAGAATTTCACTAGCTTGCAAAAAATTTATTGCCTCATGTAAACTCAGGGGATAGTAAAAACTTGCAACTAGCCAGCTATCTAAACTGAATGGATAGTTGGCTAGTGCTAGTAGAAAGAGGAATGATATGAAATGTAAAAGTGTATATGAAAACAGGCGAAAACAACCCTATCATTGTATAAACACTTTTTTCTATCCTCGAGATTTTGCTTGTAGCTAGGAAAATAGCACTAAATTATTACAACATGTAAATATGAGTGATAATTTCTTTAGCATATATGGCAAACTTGCCTCATGGAGATGTACCTTTACATAGACACGTACTGTTGGGATATGATTCCCTCACTTCCTCATGAATATAATTATCTATATATACATATATACTTGACATGTATAATAAATAAACATGACATTTTTGTGTCAAACAACTGGTGACACTGATAATTACATGATGTTATATTTCGACTTTGATTAATGGAGACTGTTCTCCATTCAGTTAGTCCTTGTTACAATGTCATAGAATAAATATTCATGAGTTCGTATTTCCTTAACTGTGTTTGATTTTAAAAGATCTTCACTCACCTCAACATGGTAGGCAGAGCTTATGGTAAACGTACAATTAAAGATAATATCGAAATGTGTCAATTGTTTTAATAGCGTTTAAAATTCATTGTTTTCACGTAAAGTGAAACGCGATATGCCAGTTTATTAAGAAGAAAAACTTAAAAGCTAAAATCAAAGTAAAAAATTGTTTTTCTACACTCCATCTGCACTTGCTCGTAAACTATTAGTGCTACTACATTTAACAATATATACTAATACTTTCAGGTTGTATAAACAAACAACTTTTTTCTCTGGAACATTTGTAAATGCTGAAACACATTTTCTACTCTAACCTTAATCTTGTTATGGAGGGAGATCGCTCATCTTCCTCAAACTTGTAATTTATATTTCTGTTTAATGCATTATAGTATTTCAAACAAATTTGTTTCTTTCCTTAGAAGTAAACCTTACTTCATAGTAGGCAGAGCTGCGATTCTCAAACAAAGTTAGTAGGAAGAAATACTTAATCATTCGTTAAAGTTTGTAATTTTTTGTACTATAGTATCCAAAAGTTAAAGGAACTTGCGAAGAAATTCGAAGTATCAACGGACCAAATGACGATAAATATTGACGAATGACTTTAACTGATCGAAGACATTAGACAAAGACTAGACATACACTTTACGAACACATAAATAAGAACACAAAATATTCACTTCACAAAAATATATTTACCATTTAAGATGGAGGAGATATTAATTCATCAACGTTTCATGAGCAACCAGAGGTTCACAAAAATATAATATCACAGTTGTGTTACAAAAATAAAAATCACAGATTACAAAAAGTATCGAGTCAATGTTACCTAAACAATTATAATGTGAGAATAATAAGCTGATGTATAATATAATTTGCTACCATTCTCACAGAACTATAAGTATTTTTTTGTTAAAAAGTTATTTTTTTCAAAGTGTTATAATTATTCATGAGCTGTTAGCTCAGTGAATTTTTTTTTTGTTTGAATATTTTCAAAGTTTATTGAAAATTATTCAGCGTTAAAAATTAATCGGTTTTGGAGCCAAATATTTCGACGACATAGTTTCATCTTCAACATTACTGGATCATCATTTTGCTGTCAGCTGAATCAAACAAAATTTTTGCCGTAGGAATCGAGAATACGTCGGACCTGGATTGTCTGTTACTGTAAGGAGAACATAAAATTGTAATTTTGTTGAATAAATCAGAAATTGTTGCTACTTCGAAATAAGTTCCTGAGAACATCGAACATCTCCATTTGTTGAATCATTCATTGTAGTTCATCTCCACAAATTCTTCGATCCTTTGTTGCTCATTGAATCATCTGTATGAATCATGAGCGACCAGAGGTTCACAAAAATATAATATCACAGTTGTGTTACAAATATAAAAATCACAGATTACAAAAAGTATCGAGTCAGTGTTACCTAAACAATTATAATGTGAGAATAATAAGCTGACTTATAATATAATTTGCTATCATTCTCACACACCTCCTCAAATTATAATTATATGATGTGTCAATTAAAAATAATTATTAAATGACATAGAATAATAAATTAGTCATTAAACAAAACGACATCAGTCAACAATAACAAATATTACAAAAAGTTTCAACATTTATGGTAAACAAATACAAAAAGTTACATTAGGTTTAACATCTCACAAAATTTATTAAATTGAGGCCTAGGGCAGCCCTTTGTGAATACATCACCCAACTGTCGCAAAGTTGGTATGTACAAATATTTAAATTCTATATTTACGTGATCACAAACAAAATGGTATTTAACATCTATATGCTTAGACCTGCATATATTCCATTTTCCAGAATGCAAGAGTGCCAAGCAACTTTGGTTATCTTCATATATTATGGCTTTTTCATTTATTTGTATGCAAAAATCATTTAATAAGTATTTAAACCAAATTGACTCTGTAGTGGCTTCACATATGGCGATTAGCTCACTCTCAGTACTCGACAATGCTACAGTTGGCTGCTTTTTGCTGGACCAGGACACCAGTGAGCCATAAACAAAGACACAATAACCCGAGATAGATCTCCTAGTAGTTATGCAATTGCCCCAATTGGCATCATAATATGTTCGTTTTTATCTGTTAATGTTTTGTCCCTTGTGGTTACTAAATATTTAAGAACCCTAAGGAAGTATTTATAATGTTCATTGGTGGCGCAACTGGAGAATTGACTAAAATATCAGGCCTTGATTCTAGCATTATGTACATAAGACATTTCACGAACTGTTGGTAATCGTTGTTCAGTACCTTATCACACGCATTCAGATCCCTGTCCAATTGGAGTTTTGGATCAATGGGTGTGTATGTAGGTGCACAGTTCTCAACACCAAAACGTTTTGCAACAGCTTCAATGAGTGTCCACTGTTCAATCTCTAATATGCTTTTGTCACGATTGTGATTAATATTTAGTCCTAAGTATTTGTTAACTTTACCTAAATCCTTATATTTAAATCGTTTATTTATCTGTTGATTATAATATGTTATTAAGTTTTCATTGTTAGAGCTAATTATTACGTCATCAACATACGTGAGCAAATATACAATAGAATTTTTATTTTGAAAGGTCAGCCCTACTCTGTACAAAGCCAAGAGATAGAGGAATTCATTGAACAATCTGTTCCAGACCTTGAGCGACTGCTTCAATCCATAGATTGACCTATTTGATTTTAATACATTATTTCATCTATCGACTCGTGTTTCTATACCTTCAGGTATCTCAAGATATAAATCCTCAGACAAGATACCATTCAAAAAGGCACTACATATATCTATTTGTTCCATATAAAATTTTAATTTGTTGCTAATTGCTAACAGAGTTCTGACAGTTGAAAGTTTGGCCACTGGCACATAAACTTCATTAAAATTGAAGCCTTTCTTCTGTTGACATCCTCTGGCAACTAGTCTAGCCTTATATAGGACTTTACTATTAGCATCATATTTTTTATTAAACAGCCAATGACAGGTGATGGTAGGGGCGTTCTTTGGATGTTTGGTCACCTTCCAATTCTGATTGTAATTCAGAGCACTTATTTCATCAGAAATAGCCTCCTTCCACATCACATTATCAGGTGCAATGACTTCTGCATCCTCCACAACTACTTTTATCAGACCAAATTCAGCAGGTAGCGATCTCAGCAATACCAAAATAAACTGCTTCGTAGTGGTCAAATCTCCAAGTTCAGTCAAACAACGACATCGAGCATGAAAATCAAGCAAGTATTTCTGCAAATCAGCACAAAAACATACTATTTAGCATATAAATCTCCTCGCAAATCCATCAGTGTTTGGTCATTTCCATTGTCAATGAGATTTGTTAGTGCCTGGATCATTTCCTTCGCCGTTGTATACGTCTGGATAACCTCCATATATTCATCAGTCACATTATTAGCAATCAGGAACATCTCTTTACCATTTTCTTTTGACCATGTGTCACCCCTATTTCAAACAGTCGGCAATGTATCAGTTAATAAATTACCTAATGAATCCTTGGCTAGTAGCAGGTCCATCCGAAAATTCCATGTTCTACCATTACCCCCGTTAAAAGGTTTGATGCAGTTTACCTTCTTAACGTCCATTTTGTTAACAGGGATAGACAATCAGTTGCACAGCCGACAGCTATTTTCAGCAACTCACAGATATGTCAACCAACGAATCAAGACGATCGAAATCACAGGAATGACGAGAGGCGAACATATTAAACAGCAAAAAATAAATTAATTAACATGGTAACTACTTGGATGAAGCAATCAGGATTCAACAGCACAACATTGCTGAACTATAACAATAGTGGCCACGTTGACAACCAGGTAACTGGGCCCATAACCTGTGAAGAAATTCGAAGTATCAACGGACCAAATGACAATAAATATTGACAAATGATTTTAACGGATCGAAGACATTAGACGAAGACTAGACACACACTTTACAAACACATAAATGAGAATACAAAATATTCATTTCACAAAAATGTATTTACCATTTAAGATGGAGGAGATATTAATTCATCAACGTTTCATGAGCGACCAGAGGTTCACAAAAATATAATATCACAGTTGTGTTACAAATATAAAAATCACAGATTACAAAAAGTATCGAGTCAGTGTTACCTAAACAATTATAATGTGAGAATAATAAGCTGATGTATAATATAATTTGCTACCATTCTCACAGAACTATAAGTATTTTTTTGTTAAAAAGGTTATTTTTTTCAAAGTGTTATAATTATTCATGAGCTGTTAGCTCAGTGAATTTTTTTTTGTTTGAATATTTTCGAAGTTTATTGAAAATTATTCAGCGTTAAAAATTAATCGGTTTTGGAGCCAAATATTTCGACGACATAGTTTCATCTTCAACATTACTGGATCATCATTTTGCTGTAAGCTGAATCAAACAAAATTTTTGCCGTAGGAATCGAGAATACGTCGGACCTGGATTGTCTGTTACTGTAAGGAGAACATAAAATTGTAATTTTGTTGAATAAATCAGAAATTGTTGCTACTTCGAAATAAGTTCCTGAGAACATCGAACATCTCCATTTGCTGAATCATTCATTGTAGTTCATCTCCACAAATTCTTCGATCCTTTGTTGCTCATTGAATCATCTGTATGAATCCAAGAGTATGAATCACCAAAAACGATCTCAATCTAATCCTCTTACTCTCGCACGGAGAAATGTCAATCAATCATAATTTGAATTAGGAAATTTTCGATGGAATCCACAAGTAATAGGTAATTTAATTTTCGATAATTTCCAATTATATATTTCTTGTACCATAGCAGAATTTGAGGGAATATATTCGATAATTCTGTGGGACATAGAGCGATGCTAAAATTATAAATTTTTTCAATTTCTCATTTCTCAAATTGCTTAAATTCATTAACCCCCTTTATTTCTTTAAAAATCTAGTGAAGTTATCACAGGAAGGATTAAGCTTTAGGAAGTTCGAATAAAGCAGGTTACAAATGGTAAGGATTTGGAAAGAGATCGTTAATTGCTCAACTAATTATCAGGGTACAATGAAAATAAAAGAAAAAGATTACAAAATATTATTAAATATTTTTGAAAAAGAACAAAATTACAAATATTAGCCCATTTTGGAAAACATTTTCAGGAGAAATAAATCTCGAAACCTTTTTGGTAGATATAAGTGGGAAAATAGAAAGAAAAAAAGGAATTAAAAGTAGCTAAATTCCTTGAAATTTCAAAAAATATTTTTAGCAATCAAGCCTTGGATTAAGTGGAATCGTTTAGGATTTTCTTAGAAAACTTTGAATGAGAAAATCCACTCTAAAAAATACAAAAATTCAAAAAAATCAAAGCAAAAAATCACAAAAATAATATTAACAAAGAAACTAAATTCATGCTAGAACCAAAAAATTCATGATTTAACAAAATCCTTAAAAGAATAGAAGAAATCCTTTGTTCAATTAAACAAGTTTTAAAGTGAATCCTCAGATTCAGAATTACTTTTGTTAAAAATATTCTAGCACAAACTTGAATTTCGTACAGTAAAATAATATATTGATACCATTGTTAAAAATTTATATAGATCCTTTGTAGTTGAGATATTCAAGAATCCAAAACTAAACTAGCTCATTTCAAGTTTAATTTTGAAAAATAATTCCTTTTATTCTTTACATAATATAATATATACAATTCGAAATACGAATTCATTTCCATAAGGGAATCACTTAAATAAAAATAAAATTTAAATTTCATCAGATTTTAAAAATAAAATATTTTTTTGGGAAAAAATAATTTAAAATATTTTAATTAAAATATTTTTTTTTAAATAAAAAAAAATTTTTTTGATCGATTCAAAATTGAGTCATCTGAATTAAGCCATTTACCTGGTACTCCAGAAATCATGAATACTGCAGGAAACAGAACTACTGCCCCATCCTCTGAAGCAAGTGCCAGTTCAGGAAGTACATATCCACAAGTTCATTATGTTATGCCAGCTGATGAAATCATAAGTCCAATACAAGGTCCAACTGGAAAAATATTTGATGGACAATATTACTTAGATTGGAAACGTATGATTATAGCTTTGATTAGGGGTTCAGGATATTGGGATGTTTTTGAACCTCACCCTGAATTAAAAATATACATCGATAATATGGATAATCTGCAATAAAGACCAACTTCAAATTCAGCCAAAGCCTATTTAAAAAAAAAAGAATGTGCATAAGCTTTTATTATGGAACGTATGACCTACAATGTCTCGAAACAAATAGAGTGTAAAACTGTAGATCAAATTTTTGAAAAATTGGACATTACATATGGATCTAAAACAAAAATTGTTGCCAATATGGCCAAATCAAAATGGACTGCTTTTCGATTCAAACCTAGAAGAAATATAAGAGGATTTTTAGTCAAATGGGATAGTTTAGTCTAAGAAGTTTGAGATGCATGGAAAGAAGTCACTGAGGAGGAGGAATTGGAAAATCTCCAATTAGCCTTAGGTTATGAGCAAACAATTGCAAAAATGCAATTTAAAAATTTACCTGATAATAGAAAAAATTTATAAATATTCAAACAAATTCTAAGGGAGGATGGTGACCAAAAGATGAAAGATAAACAAATTAAATTATAATATCAATCATCAAACAAAAAATTTGAAAATAATGGGAATAAAAATAGAAATAATAATGGAAATCATAATAATAATAGAGATAATAGATGGCAGGGGCGGCGATCTGAAATTTTCCCATGTAGTGCTCATGCTCGGTTAAAAGATTAAGTTGAAAAAAAAAACAAAAAACAAAAAACAAAAAACAAATCGAATATTATTGGGCAAATGTATTTCTTCTTATTGAGTTACAGTTTATAAAATTATCAATTAATTTCTTCATGGTACGCGAATCAAGTTGATCTGCAATATCTTTATGAATATGCATAACAGCTAAATTATTGAGTCGAAGCGAACACAACGTTGAATGTAAATATGTTTTTAATCTCCTTAACGCTGAAAAAGAGCGTTTGCGCGTGGATGTCGATATAAGGATTGTTAAAACAAGTTTAATTAATTTAACAAATTCTGGAAGAAGTGTTATGATTTCTGGCTTGCTTTTTAAAAAATCTACAACATCTTTCACAGTCTTTGGAGTTTTGTCCTGAGTTTTTATAATATCGGATAACGGTGTAAAACTAATCTTTCAGAATCAAAATCTAGAGAGTAGAACGATGAAATATCATCGACTGGACCACAATTTATTATAAAATTTTCCATCTTATTCAGTAGTTGCATCGTATCAGAATCAAACCATTCCCTTAAACTAGAAACTGTCTGATCAATTATTTTGTAATATTGTTTCCTATAAAATTCAGGAGTTTCAAAATTGTGTGGAGTACTTTGACTTTCATATCGACATAGCATCTTTCGTATCTTTGGAATGCTGGGTTCTTCTAATTCCAATTTTTTGGATTTTTGAACGATAGTCGACCATATACCATTAAATGTTTCTTCATTACGAGATACAATTAAAGAAGCACATAAAGTTGAAATGAGAAATTTCAGACTCATTTATGTGCAAGTTTTTGGATTGTAGATTAGTATTTACTATCTCAGTTTCTTCAAAAATGTTTATAAGTATGTTTAGGTAAAAATAAAATGAAAATAATTCTAATTTATGCAAGAAACCACAAGCTGTACTGGTGTGTGCAGGAAGTGAAGTTGGATGATCCGCAATATCGTTGAAAAAATCAATCAATGTAGTGTAAGTATCTCTGATACTTTTAAGTGACTTAACTCGAACAGTCCATCGGGTTGGACAGAATGGTGCCAAATTAGGAGATGAAGATCAGCCTGAAAATCTTTGAATTTACCGAGACGTTTTGGGGAATCACGTACAAAATTAATCATTTCTTTCACACATCCAATGAAATCGCAGACAAATGTGATTTGGGTCAGTGAGTCTTGAACAACTAAATTCAGGCGATGAGCGTTACAATGGACAAATAACGCTTTAGGATTTGTCTTTCGAATCCGTGTTTGTAGACCTGTTATATTACCTATTAACAAATTTGAAAACAAAACGTTGATGATTTTGTGCAAAAGCACATTTTAATTATGAATTATGAATAATTATATCATTATTACCAGATATATTGGATGCACCATCATAACATTGACCACGTAAAAGGAGTAGGTTTAATTGAAGACGAATCATGATATCATTGACAATCTTATGAAATGTTTCTGCAGTTGTACTTTTAGTTTCATAAAATCCAATGAATTCTTCTGCGATATCAAGGGAATCATCAACAAATCGAACTGAAAATGAAACTTGTTCTAGTCTAGAAGTATCCGAAGTCTCATCCACCATTATTAAAAAATAAGGAACTGCTCTTATATTACAGCAAATTTCATCTAACACAGCGTCAGCTAAACTTTTAAGTATTTCTTCTACTATGGAGTGATGAAGCCATTTTGATTTCGACCGATTCAACCAAGAGTTTAATACTGAAACATCAGCTGCCCGTAATCTTAAAAAACGAATGAATTTTGAATTTTCATCTTCCTTACCTCGAAGAGGTATTCCTTCTTAAGCTAAAAATTTATTGTTTCGAAAATTTTTTCTAGGGCTAAACGAGCATTATTCATTTCATTCTGCTTTTGCTTGGATAAACCAATCACTACTGTTGCTTTTTTCATATTACTTAATCCGACAACAGCTTCACAATGGAATTCTGATTTCTCGGGATTTTTAAAAGCTTCTATTGCACGATACCATGCACTAAATCCGATTGTAACAAATGCGTCTTTAGAGCGAGTACTACGAATGTCTTTAGGTAATGGTAAATTTTGTTTAACTGCGTCTGTGCATATCGAACAATAAACTAACTGGACGTTATCGTTTGAATTTGTTAGTAACCAAGGATATGTATTTTTCCATTTTGCTTGAAATGATCGTCCTGCAAACATCCATGAAATAAATCATTAAATATCACACCTAGTAGAGTAGCATTTGATTCGATCATTGGGAAATTTAAAATCAATTTCATAAATTGATAAAATTAACAGGTATCTAATAATGCACTAAATTTATTTGACTCACCTTTCTTTTTCTTTTCATTCAACTCCAATGTTGAAGATGTTGAAGTCGAATCTGGGAGCAGCATAGTATCAGAATTAGAAGTCAAAGGCGTCGAAGTTGTGAGCTGAGGCTCATTTTCGTTAATCTTTTCACTACCACTACTACTATTCGTATTCGCAGATGAAGGTGAAGGAGCACTATTTCCTTCTACTGTCACAGTCTGCTTTTTTAAATATTACAACAAAGACATGCACACAGGTAAACACAAATGCGGTAGGGGTTTTGAAAAATGACGAATAGAAAGAGAAACTGGTTTATGTATCTTATACCTGAATTAATTATTTTCACCTGCTTGCTTCCTTATCATTGTTAAATCTATACAACATTAATACGTCAGTGGTTTTACATCCTATGTGTTAATTTTTTTTTAAATACGTTTTAGGCTTGTTGGTTTTGTCTTATGAAACCACATCGATTAAAATGTGTTGTAACGGAAATTCCACCTTCACTCATTCTTCATCATCATCATCACGATCACTATATATATATGTCATACGTACACTCTCACCACGAAGTGCTTTCCCCTACTACTTTCGATCGTACATTGCTGTTGCTTCGCCATTTCGTATTCTGTTAATAATGTATTTTTCATTCGTGCAATAAACCTCAATATTACCACAAGTCTCAAGTTCTTTCGATCCTCGTTCTGTACGCCTCACATCATGGTAGCCATCGCTGCGGTAGAACTATGAGGAGAGACTTAAAAATTTTAAACAAATGAAATAATCTGTTAAATTTATTTTACTGTTGCGCGAAAATCTTTTCATGTTTTCTGTCGTGTAATATATGAAGAATTAATTGTTTTTTCTTCACGAGAAATTTAAACTCGAAATTTGATTAATTTTAATTTTTTGAAAATTCAAAAAATAAAATCGTAAATTTGAAGCTGAAGTTCCCGACTTAATAACGGCCGAACCTGGAAGTCATCGAACGCTAAAACCAAGAAGGACCGCCAAAGAGATCGAGTGAACAGCCCAAGGAAAACTGCTCCCGTCGTCGAGGACTCATCGCAGATCCACAAAATCGAGGACCCAACTTTTCGGACAACTCCAAACAAAATTTAAGCAGCCAGTACAACGGTCAACAGCAAAGAACAGAAAACTGGGATTATTCGTCAGCGCAACAGATGAAGTAAAGTAAAATATTTTATTTTTGTAAAGGTAATATTTATTGAAGTTGGTTATTTTTCGTGGTACATGATTGTGTATTTGAACTAGGTAGAATAATAATTAAATTTTTATGCCCCCAATAATTAGTCTGTGCGAAGGAAAATTGGGTGAATATAATATTAAAGAAGAAGAATTGAAAGAATTAATTAATAAATTTGAAGGTGAAAGAGTTATCGATATAAAAATAGAAACTTACGATTTACCCTACGTCACATATTTCACAGGGGAAATAATATTAGAGTCCTTTGTAGTAGATATTTCAGGAAGAATAGAAAATATTAGTAGTCTAAAATATATAAAAATTGTAGAATCCTCAGTAAACTATTTCTCAAATAGAATTTATAGTTCAGAAAAATCAAAAGAAAAATTCATGAATAGATTTTTCTAATTGAATAAATTAAAAAAACTGGATAAAATAGAAAATCGTGAAGAGAAAAGTTTAATAAAAAAATTAGAAAAAGAATCAATCGAAAATAAAAAATTCGCACCTATTTGTAACAAGGAAAATAATTTGTTAGGTTTTAAAAAATAGAAGAAGAAATGACATCCCAAACGAAATTAAACCCATACAAGCCCCACTTGGAAAAGTTTTTAATGGGAAATACTATTTAGATTGGCGTAGAATGATCATATCTGCTATCCGAGGTGCAGGATACTATGATATTTTTGGGGAACACGAATTTTTACAGCCATATATAAACAATATTGATGATTTAAATTTTCGGCCAGATAGAAATATGATAAATTACTGTAAAATGCAGGATAACGCCAAAGCGTTTGTTTTAGAAAGAGTATCTAATGAAATAACAAAACAAATACGAGATTGCAATACAGCAATTCTTATGCTAAAAAAATTAGATAATATTTACGGCACAAAAACTTCTGTCACTGCAAATATGGCAAAAGCGAAATGGATGGAATTTAGATTTCAGCCTGGAGGAAATATGAAAGGATTCCTAAAAAAATGGGATGAGCTAGTAACTGACGTAAGAGATAGTGGTAAAGAGGTCACGGAATCAGAGGAACTTGAAAATTTGCAATTAGCCTTATGTTACGAACAAGCAATTGCAAAAATACAATACGAAAATTTACCTTCAAATGAAAAAAATTTAGACAATTTTAAGAGAATATTAAGGGAAGACTCTGATCAGAAATTCAGAGATCAAACTTTGAAAAAACAGAATGGTAATAATAACCAAGTCAATAATAATTATAGAAATAATAATAATAATTATAATAGGAATAATTACAGGGGAAGATATAATAATTTTAGAGGTAGAAATAATTATAGAGGAAACGGAAATGGTCGAAATGGTTACACAAATGGTAATCGAAATAATTTTAATGGTAATAATAGAAATTTTAATAATAATGGGAATAATGGTATCAATAATGAACCAAATCAAAACCAAAATAGTAATTCGAATAGTAATGGCAATACCAGTAATGGCAATTACAGAGGAAATGGTTACAGAGGTAACTCAAATTATAGAGGAAACAATTATAGAGGTAATAATTATAGAGGCAATAATAGAAATGGTAATCAAAATAATAATCCAAAATGTTACAAATGTGGGCAATTTGGCCACATAGCGCAAAATTGTAATGGTAATGGTTCACAAGAAAATAATAACAATAATAATTTTAATAATAGTCAGGGAACATATCCCCCTAAAACTAATACAAGCCAACCGAACTCTAATAAAAAAGAGAATTCGGATCAACAGGTGAAAATGTCCTGTATGGTAAAAAAATTTAATGGAAATAATAATGAATGGTTAATGAACGAGCTAATAAATAATAATAATAATAAAAATGAAAATTATGATATATTAAATCATAAAGCAATTTTGGATGGAGCTGCAGAAGTGCATTTAACATCTGACCTAGATAAATTAGTCGATGTTAAAAAATTCGTGACTCCAATAAAATTGCAATGTGCAGGAAAAAATACTTTTTTATATGCTACCCATACGGGAAGAATGGTGATCAAAGTCGAGAATTCCAGTAAGATTCAATCATTGATAGAGTTAAAGGACGTTCATTATGTGCCGGATCTAAATTTAGATATCATCTCAGCCATAAAAATTACGAACACTGGTATGATCAATATAGATCAACAAAAGGATATAGCTAACATATATTTTATTGAAAATGCTGAAATAATAATAACAGCAAAAAAAGAAGAGGGAATATTTTATGTATATTATAATATCGAAAATAAAAATAAAAACTATAATAATAATATGAATAATAATGATAATAACATAATATGTGCACCCGTCACTCAAAATATAGATGATGAATGGGATGATTTCACTGTGGAATTAGAAATTCAAGAAGATGACGATAATGAAGAATCATCTGAGGGGGGTGAGAAAGATGAAATAAAAGAAGATAATAATGAAATTGAGGAAATACCTCAAAATCCACAAATAAATAATAATATTAATAAAAAATTAATTATACATAGGAGATTAGGGCATTTGAATGCCAGATATTTACAAAAACTTAAAAATTTGGCAGTAGGCATTCCAGATAATATAAACTTTAGGGATGAGGATTTCTTAAATTGCCAAATATGTTGCATTGCTAATAATTCGAGATTGGGTCATAATAGTGTTAGAAATAAACCTACTCGAAAACTAGAAGTAACATCCTCAGATATCATGGGTCCATTTACTCCTTCAGTGGCAAACCAAAAATATATCCTAACGTTTATAGATCATTTCTCGAAATATACGTTCGTGATGCCTATTGTTAACAAAAGTCAGGTAACGAATGAATTTAAGAATATTATATTATCCATGAAAAATAAATTCCCAGAGTACCCCATAGGGACTATTAGGTGTGATAACGCCAAAGAATATACTGATATAAAAATACTAAATTATTGCAAGGAAGCTGGCATAACGATGGATTATGTGGTACCATATTCTCCGGAATTGAATGGTGTTGCCGAAAGGCAAAATCAAACTTTAATGAGGAGAGTACGGGCCATGCTAATTGATGCCAACCTGGACATAAAGTATTGGTCTTATGCTGTGGTAACAGCGGCCTATCTAATTAATAGATCCCCCACAAAGGCAAACGAAGGATATAAAACACCCTACGAACTATTCTATGGGATAAAACCAAACCTTAAAAATTTAAAAGTTTTTGGAGCATTGACCTACAGACATATTCCTGTAGAAGTCAGAAAGCAAAATGCCACCAAAGCCAAAGCAAAATCTAAAAATAAAATTGACCCAAAGCTAGCTCATAGAGCCGAAAAAAATATAATGATGGGTTATACAAATACGGGATATTGTCTTAAAGACCCCTACAACACAAAATCATATATTTCATGTGATGTTAAAGTGGATGAAACTCAGAACATAAAATCATTACTCATAAATAATAAACCATTAGTAATAAAATCATCAGATTACGAATACGATTTGGGAATAATTAATCCTGTAATCATGAATATAAATATAAGATACAATAAAATATATATAGAAGATAATATACCCAAAAATTATTTTGATATAGAATCAAACCCTTTTAGAGATGATTGGATCAGAGCAATAAATGACGAATTTAATTCTCTCGATGATATGAACGTGTGGGAAATAGTCGACTATGATCGCCAAAAACTAATAGATACAAGATGGATATTCACAATTAAATTTGATGAATTTGGGAACCCAAAACCCAAGGCAAGACTTGTAGCAAGAGGTTTTAGGGATAGAACCGAATATAATATTGCGGAAACCCATGGCCCCGTAGCATCAATAGGGACAATAAGATCATTGCTATCTATAATAAATAAAGAAAAATTAATTATGGTACAGTACGATGTAAAAACTGCGTACCTAAATTCACCAATCATTAAACCTATATTTGTACGAAAACCTGAAGGTGTGAATATCAACACAAATCAGGTTTTAGAATTAAAAAAATCTATATATGGATTAAAAACATCTAGTAAGTCGTGGTATGACCTGTTGGACGCAAAAATAAGGGAAATGGGCTTTATTAAAACTAAGAGCGATAGATGCTTATATACACTAATTAATAATAATGAAAAAATATATTTTCTAACCTACGTAGATGACATATTGATCGCATCGAACCTGCAGTCATCAATTACAAAAATAAATGAGGAGCTACAGAAAGATTTTACGATCACCATCATAAATAACCCAAAATTTTTTGTGGGACTAGAAATAAATAGAAATATAGAACAAAACACAATAATACTCTCCCAATACAAACACATAGAAAAAATGCTGAAAAAATTTGGAATTTCGGAGTTGAAAAATACGAACACTCCGATGGAAACGGGATTAAAATTGGATAAAATTGAAGGTGGTATAGATGACACCGAATATAGGTCAATGATAGGTGGATTGCTATACTTAGCGAGACTTACAAGACCGGACATTTTATTCCCGGTAAATTTTCTATCCCGATTCCAAAATAACTCTAACAATACATTAAAAAATTATGTAAAGAGAATTTTCAAATATATTAATAATACGAAAAATTACAATATAATATATAAATCAGAAGGGGATGGTATACAGGCCTATATTGATGCCTCGTATGCACCCCAAGTAGATGAAAACAATATAGACATAAATAATTTAGGAAAGGGAAAATCCATAACAGGATTTATGATATTTTCTTATGGGGATTTAGTAGAATGGAACTGTGCTAAACAAACTATTCACGCATCATCTAGCACGGCAGCGGAAATAATCGCAGTTTATGATGCACTAGATACTATAAAAGTCACACAAAATATGAATTATGAAATTTTAGGTGAGAAATTAAGCGTAGATATAATGGAAGATAACATCTCAACGCAAAAAATATGTTCAGGGGGTAGTCAGAAAAAATCGAGAGCCCTAATGATCAAATGCTACTCAATTTTAGAGGCATTTGAAGAAAAAATAATATTCTTTAGAACTGTAAGCTCCGAAAATCAGTTAGCAGACATTTTGACAAAATCACTAGATCGATCAAAATTCGAAAATATTGTTGTCAAAATATTAAACGAAACGAATATTTACACATAATATAATATAAAAATAATTCGTTTATTCCAAAGTCATAATATATTTCAGAATTCATCATCATAATATAAAAGTCGTCCCAAGTCCAAAATATAGGTCGTAACATGAAAATAAGTGCTTAAATATAACCTTCAATTTAATGCAAAATTAATACTCAACAATACCATTTACCGGAAAATACTTGCAATAGATAAATGCTTCGAATCTCGAAAATATTAACAAAGAAAAAAGCAAGAAAATCAAGCAAGTAGAAACCCTACATTTCGAATAATAAAAATTCTGTACATTTTTCAACAACCGTGAGAGAAATACACGTAATATTCCCACACGAAGTAATGAAAGGCAATTCTACGACAATAAACACAATAGAGATTAAACCCATTACATGACCGCAAATTAAGATAAGTCGAAAACGTTCCTCTATCATATAAAATGTTGTAAGCGCCAGTTCAAACACAATGATGTACTCGAAAGATAAAGAAGCGATGCGATGAATATTATTCTATAATCTTTTCATGTCATGTACAACAGATAATACCTGTAAAACGTAACGTTTCTGATAACCGATCGTGTGCCTCATAAACCTTTGTCAATTTATTTAATCGTGATTATTTTTTTCCTTTCTTCAATTCTTATATAGACGTAAATGTTCGAGAATATTTTCAGAGCACACTTCCGAATATATTTTATATTAGTCATCAATGTATACGAAAAACTTTTTGCATGTTACCATTTTTATTTTTTTTATATACATTTTTATAATTATTAATATTTTTTATTCGATGCCATATATTATTCAGCATCACATATTAACCTACTATTGCATGTATTTTACCTATTTATTTATTTATTTATTTTGAATTATTATTCTCGAAGCACAGCAAACCAAAATTTTTTTTAGAAACATAGAGTTACCATAATATTTAAATTAATACGATGTCAACATTTTTTTAGAAAATATTTTATTACGTATATGTCATTTTTAATATTAACATTTTTATATAAACAATAATAATTTTACTTTCAGCGTCGAACATGATGAAGAACTCATTCGATAAAATTTCAGGGGGGTGTTGTAACGGAAATTCCACCTTCACTCATTCTTCATCATCATCATCACGATCACTATATATATATGTCATACGTACACTCTCACCACGAAGTGCTTTCCCCTACTACTTTCGATCGTACATTGCTGTTGCTTCGCCATTTCGTATTCTGTTAATAATGTATTTTTCATTCGTGCAATAAACCTCAATATTACCACAAGTCTCAAGTTCTTTCGATCCTCGTTCTGTACGCCTCACATCAAAATGCACATAGGAGGTATTAAAAACGCTATCTATGGTTGACAGAATGAACTAAGTACATCTGATGTTTTTTAATCGATGTGGTTTCACAAGACGAAGCCAGCAAGTCTAAAACGTATTTGTTTTAAAAATTAACACATAGGAGGTATTTAGGGAGCCACCGACAATATGGATAGTTCACATGAAACAGTTTGAAACTGGTCTCAACTAGCGCTCCCTGAGAAGCATAATATTATTACAAATGCAGTA
This sequence comes from Ericerus pela, assembly GCA_011428145.1. Lineage (NCBI taxonomy): Eukaryota > Metazoa > Arthropoda > Insecta > Hemiptera > Coccidae > Ericerus > Ericerus pela. The sequence continues at coordinate 131,871 of WOFM01000356.1, forward strand.
GGTATTTTATCCAGTATAAAAAATAAGGTACTCTGTTAATTTTATTAAAATTGGTACAAAATTTTTTTGTGATGGTCCCAAGTAGTGCTGAGCACTACATGGGAAATTTCAAGTAGTGCTCGAGCATTTGAGCACTACAATTTTCGCCACCCATGATAGATGGCACAGAAATAATAATTACAGATGTAATAATAATGGTAACAATAATAGAAACAACAATAATAATAATTATTGTTGTAACGGAAATCCCACCTTCACTCATTCTTCATCATCATCATCACGATCACTATATATATATGTCATACGTACACTCTCACCACGAAGTGCTTTTCCCCTACTACTTTCGATCGTACATTGCTGTTGCTTCGCCATTTCGTATTTCGTCTGTAATGTATTATTCATTCGTGGAATAAACCTCTAAATTACCACAAGTCTCAAGTTCTTTCGATCCTCGTTCTATGCGCCTCACATCATGGTAGCCATCGCTGCGGTAGAACTATGAGGAGAGACTTAGAAATTTAAACGAATGAAATAATCTTTTAAATTTATTTACTGTTGCGCGAAAATCTTTCTATGTTTTCTGTTGTGTAATACATGAAGAATTAATTGTTTTTTCTTCTCGAGAAATTTAAACTCGAAATTTAATTATTTTTAATTTTTTGAAAAATTCAAAAAATAAAATCATAAATTTGAAGCTGAAGTTCCCGACTTAATAACGGCCGAACCTGGAAGTCATTGAACGCTAAAACCAAGAAGGACCGCCAAAGAGATCAAGTGAACAGCCCAAGGAAACCTGCTCCCGTCGTCGAGGACTCATCGCAGATCCACAAATCGAGGACCCAATTTTTCGGCCAACTCCAAACCAAATTTAAGCAGTTAGTACAACGGTAAACAGCAGAGAACAGAAAACTAGGATTATTCGTCAGCGCAACAGAGGAAGTAAAGTAAAATATTTTTCATTTTTTTTTTGTAAAGGTAATATTTGTTGAAGCTAATTATTTTTTCGTGTTTGCATAATTGTGTTGTTGAACTGAATTGAGCAATAATTAAATTTTTTATGCCCCCGATAGTAAGTCTGTGTGAAGGAAAATTGGGAGAATACAATATTAAAAAGGAAGAATTGAAAGAATTAATTAATAAATTTGAAGGTGAAAGAGTTATAGATGTAAAAATTGAAACTTACGATTTACCCTACGTCACATATTTCACAGGAGAAATAGTATTAGAGTCTTTTGTAGTGGATATATCCGGAAGAATAGAAAACATTAGTAGCCTAAAATATATTAAAATTGTAGAATCCTCAGTAAACTATTTCTCAAATAGAATTTATAGTTCAGAAAAATCTAAAGAAAAATTCATGAATAGATTTTTTAATTGAATAAATTTAAAAAAACTGGATAAAATAGAAAATCGTGAAGAAAAAAGTTTGATAGAAAAATTAGAAAAAGAATTAATAGAAAATAAAAAATACATACCTGTTTGCAATAAAGAAAATAATTTGTTAGGTTTTGATAAAATAGAAGAAGAAATGGCATTCCCGAATGAAATTAAACCCATTCAAGCTCCACTCGGAAAAGTTTTTAATGGGAAATACTATTTAGATTGGCGTAGAATGATTATATCTGCCATCCGAGGTGCGGGATACTATGACATCTTTGGGGAACACGAGTTTTTACAGCCATATATAAATAATATTGATGATTTAAATTTTTGGCCAGATAAAAATATGATTAACTATTGTAAAATGCAGGATAACGCCAAAGCGTTTGTTTTAGAAAGAGTATCTAATGAAATAACAAAACAAATACGAGATTGCAATACAGCAATTCTTATGCTAAAAAAATTAGATAATATTTATGGCACAAAAACTTCTGTCACTGCTAATATAGCAAAAGCAAAATGGACGGAATTCAGATTTCAACCTGGGGGAAATATGAAGGGATTCTTAAAAAAATGGGATGAGTTAGTAACTGACGTAAGAGATAGTGGTAAAGAAGTTACAGAATCAGAGGAACTTGAAAATTTGCAATTGGCCTTATGTTACGAACAAGCAATTGCAAAAATTCAATACGAAAACTTACCTTCGAATGAAAAAAATTTAGACAATTTTAAAAGAATATTAAGGGAAGACTCTGATCAGAAATTCAGGGATCAAACCTTGAAAAAACAAAATGGTAATAATAGCCAAGTTAATAATAATTATAGAAATAATAATAATAACTACAATAGGAACAATTACAGGGGAAGATATAATAATTATAGAGATAGAAATAATTATAGAGGTAACGGAAATGGTCGTAATGGTTACACAAATAGTAATCGAAATAACTTTAATAATAATGGTAATTTTAATAATAATGGCAATGGTATCAATAATGAACCAAATCAAAACCAAAATAATAATTCGAATAGTAATGGCAATAATGGTAATGGGAATTATAGAGGAAACGGTTATAGAGGTAACTCAAATTATAGAGGTAATAATTACAGAGGCAATAATTATAGAGGTAATAATAGAAATTATTACCAAAATAGTCCGAAATGTTACAGATGTGGGCAGTTTGGCCATGTAGCGCAAAAATGTAGTAATAATAATCCAATAGAAAATAATAACAATAACAATTCTAATAATAATCAGGGAAATTATCCCCCAAAAACGAATACATCTCAAATAAATACTAATAAAAAAGAGAGTTCGGAACAACAAGTAAAAATGTCTTGTATGGTTAAAAAATTCAACAAAAACAATAATGAATGGTTGTTAAATGAATTGACCAATAATAATAAACAAAATAATAATGAAAAATACGATATATTAAATCACAGAGCAATATTGGATGGAGCTGCGGAGGTACATTTGACATCCGACTTAAATAAATTAGTAGATGTTAAAAAATTTGTAACTCCAGTCAAATTGCAATGTGCAGGTAAAAATACTTTTTTATATGCTACCCATACGGGGAGAATGGTAATCAAAGTCGAGAATTCCAGTAAAATTCAATCATTGATAGAGTTAAATGATGTTCATTATGTGCCGGATCTAAATTTAGATATCATTTCAGCCATAAAAATTACGAACACTGGTATGATCAATATTGATCAACAAAAGGATATAGCTAATATATATTTTATTGAAAATGCTGAAATAATAATAACAGCAAAAAAAGAAGAGGGAATCTTTTATATATATTATAATATCGAAAATAAAAATAAAAACTCTAATAATAATATAGATAATAATGATAATAATATAATATGTGCACCCGTCACTCAAAATGTAGAGGATGAATGGGATGATTTCACTGTAGAATTGGAAATTCAGGAAGATGATACCAATGATGAATCACTTGAGGGGGGTATAGAAGAAGAAATAATAGATCAAAATAATGAAATTGAGGGAATACCCCAAAAATCACAAACAAATAACAATACATAGGAGACTTGGACACTTAAATGCCAGATATCTGCAAAAGTTAAAAACTTTAGCGGTGGGCATTCCCGATAATATAAATTTTAGGGATGAAGATTTTATTAATTGCCAAATATGTTGCATTGCTAATAATACGAGAATAGGTCATAATAGTGTTAGAAATAAACCTACTCGAAAATTAGAAATAACGTCCTCAGATATTATGGGTCCGTTCACGCCCTCAGTGGCGAATCAAAAATATATATTAACTTTTATAGATCATTTCTAGAAATATACATTTGTTATGCCCATACTTAACAAAAGTCAGGTCACAAATGAATTCAAAAATATTATAGTATCTATGAAAAATAAATTTCCTGAATACCCCATTGGGACTATTAGGTGTGATAATGCCAAGGAATATACTGATATTAAAATATTAAATTATTGTAATGAGGTTGGCATAACAATAGATTATGTGGTGCCATATTCTCCGGAATTAAATGGTGTTGCCGAAAGGCAAAATCAGACTTTAATGAGGAGAGTACGGGCCATGCTTATAGATGCCAACCTAGACATAAAATATTGGTCCTACGCTGTAGTAACAGCGGCATATTTAATAAATAGATCCCCCACAAAAGCGAATGAAGGATATAAAACACCCTACGAACTATTTTATGGGATAAAACCAAATCTTAAAAATCTTAAAGTCTTTGGAGCACTGACTTACAGACATATCCCTGTAGAAGTCAGAAAACAAAACGCCACAAAAGCCAAAGAAAAACTAAAAAACAAAATTGACCCGAAGCTAGCACATAGAGCTGAAAAAAGTATAATGATGGGCTATACAAATACGGGATCCTGTCTTAAAGATCCCTATAATACAAAATCATATATCTCATGTGATGTTAAGGTAGATGAAACTCAAAATATTAAATCATTATTAATAAATAATAAACCATTAATGATAAAATCATCAGATTACGAATATGATTTGGGGATAACTAACCCTGTAGTAATGAACATAAATATAAGATATAATAAAATATACATAGAAGACAATATTCCAAAAAATTATTCTGAGATAGAATCAAACCCCTTTAGAGATGATTGGATCAGAGCAATAAATGACGAATTTAATTCTCTAGATGATATGAATGTGTTGGAAATAATCGACTATGATCGCCAAAAACTTATAGATACAAGATGGATTTTCACAATTAAATTTGATGAATTTGGGAATCCAAAACCAAAGGCAAGACTCGTAGCAAGAGGTTTTAAGGATAGAACCGAATATAATATTGCGGAAACCCATGGCCCCGTGGCATCAGTAGGGACAATAAGATCATTACTATCTATAATAAATAAAGAAAAATTAATTATGGTGCAGTATGATGTGAAAACTGCGTACCTAAATTCACCAATTATTAAACCTATTTTCGTAAGGAAACCTGAAGGTGTAAATATCAACACCAATCAAGTGTTAGAATTAAAAAAGTCTATTTATGGATTAAAGACATCCAGTAAATCGTGGTACGATCTATTGGACACAAAGGTAAGGGATATGGGCTTTACCAAGACCAAAAGTGATAGATGTTTGTATACTATAATTAATAATAATGAAAAAATATATTTCCTAACTTATGTAGATGACATATTGATTGCATCAAACTCACAGTCATCAATTACGAAAATAAATGAGGAGCTACAAAAAGACTTCACAATTACTATAATTAATAACCCGAGATTTTTTGTGGGACTGGAAATAAATAGAAACATAGAACATAATACAATAATACTTTCCCAATACAAGCATATAGATAAAATGTTAAAGAAATTTGGAGTTTTTGAATTAAAAAACACGAATACTCCAATGGAAACAGGATTAAAATTAGACAAAGTTGAAAATGGTATAGATGACACGGAATATAGATCAATGATAGGTGGATTGTTATATTTAGCAAGACTAACAAGACCGGATATATTATTCCCCGTAAATTTTTTGTCTCGCTTTCAAAATAATTCGAATAACACCTTAAAAAATTATGTAAAAAGAATTTTCAAATATATTAACACCACGAAAAATTATAATATAATATATAAATCGGAAGGAGATGGTATACAGGCCTATATCGATGCCTCGTATGCACCCCAAGTCGATGAACACAACATAGATATAAATAATTTGGGAAAAGGCAAGTCCATAACTGGATTTATGGTATTTTCCTATGGAGACTTGATCGAGTGGAATTGTGGTAAGCAAACCATCCATGCGTCATCAAGTACGGCAGCTGAAATAATTGCAGTCTATGACGCACTAGATACCATAAAAGTAATACAATATATGAATTATGAAATTATAGGTGAAAAATTAAGTGTAGATATAATGGAAGATAATGTTTCCACACAGAAAATATGTTCGGGAGGTAGTCAGAAAAAGTCGAGGGCCCTAATGATCAAGTGCTACTCAATTTTAGAGGCATTTGAAGAAAAAATAATATTTTTTAGAACTGTTAGCTCCGAAAATCAATTGGCGGATATTTTGACAAAATCGCTAGATCGCTCAAAATTCGAAAATATAGTTGTCAAAATATTAAATGAAACAAACATCTATGCATAAATAATATAATAATAGTTCGTTTATTTCAAAGTCATAATATATTCCGAAATTCATCATCATAAAGTACAAGTCGTCCCAAGTCCAAAATATAAGTCGTAACATGAAAATAAATGCTTAAAATCTAACCTTCAATTCACTGCAAAATTAGTACTCAACAATACCATTTACCAGAAAATACTTGCAATAGATAAATGCTCCAATTCTCAAAAATATTAACAAAGAAAAAAGCAAGAAAATCGAGCAAGAAAAAACCCTATACATTTTTCAACAACCGTGAGAGAAATACACGTAATATTCCCACACGAAGTAATAAAAGGTAATTTCTTCAACAATAAATACAATAAAGATTAAACCCATTACATGACCGCAAATTAAGATAAGTCGAAAACGTTCCTTTATCATACAAAACGTCGTAAGCGCCAGTTCAAACACAATAGCATACTCGAAAGATAAAGAAGCGATGCAATGAATATTATTCTACAATCTTTTTCATGTCATATATCACAGATAATACTTGTTAAACGTAAGTTTCTGATAAACGATCGTGTGCCTCATAAAACCTTTGTTAATTTATTTCTTCGTGATTTTTTTTTTTTTCCTTTCTTCCCTTCTTATATATTGTAGAGACGTAAATGTTCGAGAATATTTTTTGAGCACACTTCTGAATGTATTATGTATTAGTCATCAATGTATACGAAAAATTTTGCATGTTACCAATTTTTTAATTTTTTATCTTTTTTATTCTTTTTCCTTTGATACCATATATTATTCCACATCACATATTAACCTATTATTGCATGTATTTTACCATTTTTTATATATTTATTTATTTTATCCTTATTATTCTCGAAGCACAGCAAAGCAAAATTTTTTTAGAAACACAAAGTTACCATAATATTTAAATAATACGATGTCAATATTTTTATTTTTTTTTATTGCGTATATGTCGTTTTAATATTAATGTTTTTCTTGTATAAACAATAATAATTCGCTTACTTTCAGCATCAAACATGATGAAGAACTCATTCGATAAAATTTCAGGGGGGTGTTGTAACGGAAATCCCACCTTCACTCATTCTTCATCATCATCATCACAATCACTATATATATATGTCATACGTACACTCTCACCACGAAGTGCTTTTCCCCTACTACTTTCGATCGTACATTGCTGTTGCTTCGCCATTTCGTATTTCGTCTGTAATGTATTATTCATTCGTGGAATAAACCTCTAAATTACCACAAGTCTCAAGTTCTTTCGATCCTCGTTCTATGCGCCTCACATCAATTATTATAGCAATTATAAAGGTACTAACCCAAGGAACGAAAATAATAACCAACATTCCCAAAATAATTATAATAGAAATGGACATAATAATAATAATAATCAATCACCCCAAAAAAATGATAATCAACAAGCTAGATGCTTTATATGTAATCAAATGGGACACTATAAGAATAAATGCCCCGAATATAAACCATAAAATAAGGAAAAATTAAAAGAAAAACCAAAAAAAAATAATAACAATAAAGACAAAAAAGAAGATGAAAGACCAATAAAACTCTCATACATGGTTAAAAAATATAAAAATAATGAAGATTGATTATTGAATAAATTAATTAAAGACAATACAAAAAACAAAAATTACAAA
>WOFM01000356.1:143688-180745 GCA_011428145.1 Ericerus pela
GGGGTGTTAGATGTCAGTAGTTGGTACTAATGCAATCAAGATCTCCCACAGTCAAGTTCTCGTCGTTTTTATCTGTGTCTTTTCTTCTTTCTGTTTTCTGGTCAAGAGGTGACGCTCACTCAACTCTGTTGTTTTCAATATGGCGATACTATTTTAATATGTTTCGTTCTTATAATAAATTAGTTTTTCTATTATGATAGTGTTCAAGTTCTTTTTATGAGTTAAATCAAGCAAAATTACGTTTAGAACTGAAATAGTTGCTCGTAATTAATTTCTCTTCTAAATATAAAGAGTTCTCTGTATCGTTGGCGGTCCTTTCTGGATTGTAGTTCGTTGACTTCCAGGATTGGCCGTTATTGGATCAGGAACAGTTTTTGGTTACGTTTTTATTTTTTTCGACTTCGAAAAAAATTTAATTAAAAAATTCGAGTTTTAACATTCTTGATTTAAACGATATTTTCGATGTATTTTCACTTCAAAAAAAAATATAAATTTCAACACAACAATGAATCAATTTCAAAAAAATCAGTCTGCTATTTCATAATTTAATATTTTTCAACTCTTACTGTTCAACCGCAGCGATTGCTACCATGATGTGAGGCGGTAATGACGAGGAACGAAAAAGAGTAAGAGAGAAGTATTCACAACAGAATTTATTAGCAGACTAAAATTACATTTGGAAATAAAATATGAATTAATATGAAATGGGAAGCAACAGCGATAGTGGATCGAGAATGGTAGGGGAAGCACTTCTGACGAGAGTGTACGTGTGACATATATATATAGATTGACGTGATGATGATGATGAAGAAAGAGAGAAGGTGGGATTTCGTATCAACACATTTCTGAACGCCCTCGAGCGAGACACTTGTACACTACAATAACATCGTGTAAAACGCATCGTAAAACGTAGCGTATTGTGCCTCTAATTTAATTCATTTGCTCATTGCTTTTTCTTTCATGTGTGGATCTTGACGAGTTTGCTTAATTCGCGCTATTCTAGTTTATCATGACGTCGTCAGCCATGCTTGAATGCTGATGTCAGTTTTAAATTTGTATGTGGTTTTCACTAATTTCATCGCATTAAACCAAGGTAATTATTTTATTTTTAATTAAATAATTCAAAATTTGTATTTCTTCTATGCTCTCCTAATCTTCCCAATTCCCTGCGTCCTTTATTGGATTCTTGGCTGTTCAGACATGCTTGCATGTATTATCATGACCAACACTCATCGGCAACATGATCAATTTTTTAGTGCTTGTTTTTATCGTTTTAATTGTTTTTTCGTTAATTGGCCTTATTTAATTTTATTATCGGCGGCGGAACGTTTGCTGCCCGTCATCTCGGTCACGTGGTTCTATCAATTCTGAATTTTTCTATTTTTTTTTTCAGGGATTCGTGAATTAATTGAATATGAAATGTCAGCATTAGCCATGTTGTAGATTACGATTTTCAGATCTAACAATTTTATTTGCTTTTATGTAGATTGTTTTTTATTCGAACAGTGTGACTTGAACGTTTCTGAAGTCACGTAATTTCGACCATAATATTCTGTTCGCAGACTCGTATCCATCTATCAAAAGTATGTATCGCATTCAGTTATTGCGGGTATCTTTCTTTACCTAAATTTTGTCGTTATGGTTCCGTTTTATTTTGTGAAATGTGATGTAGCATTAAGTTAACTTAAATCGGACTTAGGTTTATTGTGTCGTTGATGCCCCACTATTTAAAACTTTCCTTATATACAATTAATTTTGCAGGTTGCTGCACGAACGTATGACAATATGGATGACTGGGATGAGCCACCTGTAAGATTTATTTCTCATTTTAATCTAAAATTTCCTTTAGGAAAATAGTTTTAACTTCGAAAATTACAATTCGTTTTTAATACCAAACCTTTTTTATTACTTCATAACAATGTTTCATTTCTCCATCGTAGGTTTCTTCTAACAGTAAAGGAACCGCTTCTTTCGATCAGGTATGTTTTTCTCATGGTTTTCCTGAGTTGAGTTATGTAATTTTTTGATAACATGAAATGTTTTTGCAGCCCGCATCTGAAGGTCGGTCATTCGGTAAAGGCAGAGGATTCGTGCCTCAGGGTGTGAATAAAAATCAAAACGACGGAGGATTTGGCGGTAATGACGATCGTAATGAGAATTGGGGTGGTGGAGGTGGTCATAATGACAATTGGAGTAGCGGAGGCGGTCGCAGTGACAATTGGGGTGGCGGCGGCAGTAGCTTTTCTGGCGATGGTGGTGACCGACGTGGACGTGGTGGTCGCGGTGGTAGAGGTGGGCGAGGTGGTCGGGGCGCACGTGATGATCGGGGAGATCGCGATAATGGTATTAATTATGTCCATCAAGTCGTCTGGTTAAATATGTGTAGTTTTAATTTTTGTTGTTTATGTAGATCGATTCAGTAGCAGAGGAAATAACAATCATGATTCATACAGTGGTGGCCGTTCGAATGGCGGCAATGGTTGGGCTGATAATCACTCGAATACTGATTGGAATAACGATTCGAATAGTAAAGGTGACAATTGGAGCGGAAATAAAGATAACAGTTGGGGTGGAGACAATAATCGTGGTAGCGGTCGTGGTGGTGGTCGCTGTGGCCGTAACTCTGAAAATTATGGCGATGCAGATGAAGAAGAAAAAAAAAGGGCTCCTATTTATGTTCCGCAAGAACGTACTGAAGATGAATTATTCGAAGATGCAGGTTATAATTCAAACCATTTAACAAAAAAGAAAATTTTATCATAGCTTATTCGGTTTTAATTTTTTTTTTCCTTAAATTTTAGGCATTTCGAAAGGTATTAACTTTGGCGACTATGAAAATATTAAAGTCAATGTTACGGGCAGCAATGTTCCTGAACCTATTAAAATGTTTGCCGATGCCAATCTGCGTTCTCTTTTGATGGAAAACGTGAGAAGAAATAAATACGATATTCCTACGCCGATTCAGAAATATGCTATTCCGATTATTCTTAACGGTCGTGACCTTATGGCCACGGCTCAGACGGGCTCAGGAAAAACGGTTTGTATTAGCATGTTACTCTCTTAATTTTTCTTAATTGATTTAAACTAATTACTTTTGATTTCGAAAATTAATCTTCTTTCGTCTGGTTACTTGAAAATGTCATCTGACGCGATTATAATTGTATTATATTTTGTTGCAAAAATTTATTTTTTAGTTTTTGGAATGTTTCGTTGATTTCATAACCATAGAAATGATTGAAATATACTGGAATTGAATTTTCTTCTATTCTATTATTTTTAAGGAATAACATTCAAAATGTCTATTTTCCTATTAGCTGACTTGAAAAGTTTTAATGAAAAGTGATCCCATAAGGTTCACTATTCTTATATAATTCCTTCAGTCGTTTCTTTTCATAATATGAGAATAAAATGAATTATGATTTTCTTCAATATCCGGTATTATAATTGTGATGGATTTGAACACGTAAAATTTTTTGATTGGAATGTTCGAATGCACACGTTTCTTGCATGCCAGCTATCAATATCAAATTAGTAATTGTTCTTTCTTTTTTATTTACAGGCCGCTTTTTTATTGCCCATCATTAATCACTTACTTGAAAAACAAAGCGATGAGTCGGAAAGTGGCACTTCTGCTTGTCATCCCAATGTTGTAATTCTGTCTCCCACGAGAGAATTAACTACTCAAATTTATGAGGTTGCTAGGAAATTTTGTACCCGTTCGTTCCTTAAAGTACATCAAGTGTATGGTGGAACATCTGTTGGATTTCAAATTCGTCAAATTTCTGTACGGATTTTCTTTCTCAGGATTTTCAGCGTTAACTCTACTATTCATTGTAATGACTCATCCATTGTTTTAGAATGGATGTCATATTCTAATTGCCACACCAGGTCGACTTGAAGATTTCCTTAATCGAAGTGTCATAAGTTTCAACGCCATTAAGTTTGTAGTTTTAGATGAGGCTGATCGTATGTTGGATATGGGTTTTCGCCCTATTATTGAAAGATTTCTGACTCACCCTACTATGCCCTCATCAAAAGTTAGTGTATATTTTATAAAGTTGTTTAATTTTATTCACTGACTTATTTTATTTTATTTTTTTGACAGGCGCGACAAACACTCATGTTCTCAGCAACTTTCTCTTCGAGCATTCAAGGAACAGCTAATAATTATTTGAATGATTATATTTTTTTGGCTGTAGGCATCATTGGAGGAGCTTGTAAAGATGTTGAACAGAATTTCATTCAGGTTGCTAAAGCTGATAAAAAACCAGCTTTAAAAGAGTTGCTCGACGAACAAGGTAATGTAGCATATAATTTTATGCTCGCTTAATTTTATTCATGATTTTGTGTTAATATTTTATTTTGTTTTATTAGAAGATGTTAAGGGAACATTAATATTCGTCGAGCAGAAAAGAACTGCAGATTTTGTTGCTAGCTACCTTTCTGGCTACGAGTATCCTACAACCAGCATTCATGGCGACCGATTTCAGCAACAACGCGAGGAAGCGTTGCGAGACTTTAAAAGTCGGAAAATGTCAATTTTAGTCGCCACTGCCGTTGCTGCACGAGGCCTTGGTATCGTTCGTTACCACATTTAATTAAATTTGCCGTATGCTATTGGTATGAAGCTGTAGATATACTCGAGAAAGTCATTTATAATTTTATAGATATCAAGGGTGTAACACATGTTGTCAACTTTGATTTGCCGGACTCCATTGATGAATATGTTCATCGAATTGGTCGAACTGGTCGTCTTGGCAACAAGGGAAAAGCAACATCTTTCTATGACAGTTCTCAGGACAATAAAATTGCTTGTGATCTTGTTCAAATTTTGAATCAGGCGGGACAAGCAGTTCCAGAGTTCCTCAGCCAGGATAGTAGTGGAGGTTCTGACTTCAAAGATGATATGTTCGGTGGTTATGATTACCGTTCAGTAAGTTTTTTTGTTTTTTTGGAAATATTTTACTGATTTTTATTGATTTAATGTTGATATTCTTGCTTATATGTATATTATTTAGAATAAAGAGGCTGAAGACTTCAAAATGAGCTCTTCGAATATGCCGACCCAAATTCAAGAGGATGAGGAATGGTAATTAACTTCTATTTGTTTTAGAATTCGGATCTTTTTTGTTTTTTTTTTTTGTGATATGTTCGCATCTAAGACTTTTTAATTTTGTTGTTTTTTGTTTTTTGTTTTTTTTTTTTTTTCAATTTTTTGTATACTTTTGCGTAATATGGATACACAAATTTCATTATCATTAAGAAGTACCCATAATGAACTTACATTTTCTTGTTATTTCGTTGAAATTTTTGTGTTGATTATTCATTTCATGAGACTTATTCATTAAATTTGTTTTTGTAAAAAAAAAAAAGTTTTTTATTTGAATGCTTTATTAGATACATTGGTTTATGTTTTTTCTTTCGATTCAGTCATCCCTTTAATCAGTATTTCCTTTGTAAGAATTTTGCAACGTATGTGACCCTGAAGAGAGAAAAATGAAAGTTTGAAGAGAACTTGAATCGTGCGGACCAAGGCAGATGTGTCAAATATTTACTGGAATTATGATCCAAGATCATTGTTGGGTGCCGGAATCCCCAATTCCCGTAACTGGGAATTTCATGTTTTGTTGATGGCTCAAAACTTCTCAAGATTTTCTGTTTTTGTATTTTTTGGCATTTTTATGTATAAATGAAGGCTCTACACTGGCACATGCAGCATATTTGAAATTTGATATTTGACAATAATTGCCTGATTAGCACAAGTACCAAGTCACAAAATATGAAGATAGGTGGAATCTGAGGAAAGAAAAAATGAGTTAGTTTGAAATACTATAATGCATTGAATCTTAAATTATAAGATGAGTGAGATTTTAATGAGAATGAAAGAGGAACGTGTTGCTTTCTCATCTATAACTGTTCATACAATGGTGTCTAAGCTGTCTTATCTATTAACGTATTTCTTCTCTGTGTCTATGTGAGTGTGTATGTAACATTTTCTGATTTGTTAATTCTACTGATGGCAGTGAGATGATGATATTGTGTCATTATTATCATCAAATTGTGTATAACTCCACCATTCAAGATTTTCATGGAGGAGTATATGTCAATAGTCTTTCCCAGTCTGCCTTCTGTACGTACTAAGTCTATTGGGGCATTTGTTTGTTTTGTTTGAAGGGTTTGTTGTCTATATTTGTTAATTGCTGTTTAAGTACGCGTATATTTAGATTTGATAAATTAAATAAAAATGATAAAATTAATAAGATTTAAATTTTAATTGTGTTGGGAGACAATCCCACACAACCTCATGACATGACATTATTTGTACATGACTTAACACAACCTGTAAATAAAATATATATGTTTTTATGCTTCGCCATGTGGCTGCTCCGATTCCCAGCTGGGAAAATATTTCTCCACCGAACTTTTAGTTTGCCGCTGGCGTTTTTGTACGTTAACAAAATACATTCATGATGGTTCATTTTTTGCATTTCTTTTCTGTGTGATCTTCAATCAGTCTTCAACATGCTAGCAGAGCACGGCATAGAAAAAGGGCGTTTTTTATTTGTGATGTGTATTAAAATTTAATAATCTTTAATTTATTTATTCACATAAAGTGAAGGGCTGTGTCCCATTTAATTTTCATTTTGTTTCACAAAAGAAGTGAAAGGCTAAGTGCTGTTAAAGTTTGAATCGGTGATGTATCGAAGCTAAAACAAAATATGCTACGAACATCGGTGACAACAGGTATCAAAACACTCACGATGCACCATGAGACTGCATATGCGACTTAACAAGATCTGGAGCAAAAATATGGTGGTTGAACAGTTCATGATTTAATTTGTACCATGAACCAGTTAGATGCCATGCAATACCAAGATGGCCAAGATTTGCTTTTATTCTATACGAAATTCGATATGTTTAGAAGACAAATGGTGGAGCTTGGCCAAGAATTCAGGGTGGACTTCTGGATGATCAAATTAATCTAGAAGTTAAATCCCACCTTTGAGAGTCTTATTGAAACTTTGTATGCAAGAGTGGGTAACAAAATCAATGAAGAATTTCTACGTAAAGAAATACTTGAATACGTGGAATGTAAGAGATCAATGACCCCAAAACCAAGTGAACCAAGTGTTGTTCCAAAAAACCAAGTTCATTCTGAAACCTATTATTCCAAATGCAACCTACCACGTATGCTGGACAGCTACTAAGAAAACCAAGTCAAAATCAAGCTACTCCACTTACACTTGAGAACCAAGTTACAAGAACTCCAGTACCAAGATCTGTGACACCAAGACAAGTCACATCAAGGCCTGCTGCTCAGCAACCTGCCCCTCAAGGTAGTCAACCTGTGCAGTAGACATTCAAACCAGGATGTCGTAGTTGTGGACTAAATGGTCACATAATTAACAAATATCCTCACAGTGGACAATGATAATGCTACCATTGCAAGATGCTGGGATATATCTCGAGAGAATGTACTGCCTCACAACCAGCTAACAATATTATTTCGAGTAAGTTAAACATATTGAATATGTTAACTAATCAAGATTCTAATAACCAACATTTAATAAGTGTATGTGACAAAAACAACCAAGATATGAGAATAAATTCAACTCCTTTTACACTAGATAGTGGTGCAACAAATCATGCAGTATCTAGTTATAAGGAAGTAATAAATTATCGTGCGTTTGATGAGCCAAAAAGATTAGGTCAAGCGAATAAAGAGCATTTCCTATATGCTATAGGTCAAGAATTTCATTTTGTGATAAAAAGGGTTCATGTAAAACCTGGAGTAGAAACAAACCTGATAAGTGGAAAACAAATATGTAAGGATAATAAAATTCAATTACTATTTTGTGCTGATGAAGTTATTTTCTCTAGGCAGAAACCGTCAATAAACTAACATAACCAAGACAACCAAGATAAGCGAGAATTATTTAAGATTACGTTTTTTTCGAATCATTATATGTTTGTACCTGATTGGCTCAACAAACAGATACCAAGAATCAACGAGTTCACCAGGAGTATTTTTAAAAGAAATTCTATTTTAATAACTAAAAATACGAAATCTAAATCTTGTCCATGTATTTATTACCTGGAACTGTGAATACCCCAAGTAATGTCCCTTCTTTACCAAGTAATAAGTCAAAAAATAGCGATCTATCTTCCAACAAACAACAACCTGCGAGAGCAAGATAAACTTTTGATTTTGGTTAAATTCATAACAGTCAAAAGCCTGGTAGTTCGAATGAGAATAAAAATAAGAACCAAGAAATTCAAGACTCGAATCTTGAAAATACAATTGACAATTAAGCTACTGATTTAAATAAGAACTTACAAATTTCAAAGGGGGACACAAACCAAGTTAAAACAAGTAACCAAAGTAACCAAGTAACTTATTGAACCAAAACTGGTAGGAAAAATGGTCGAAAAGTAATGAAAATGATTTCAGATGAGCAAAGAGCTAAGTTAGTTTCAGAGGGGGAAATTTGGCATTGTTGTATGGGTCCTATTTCCTCTCTCAACTTATATTGACTGCGATCAGTCGCAGAAGGTATGCCTGATATCATTTGTCCTGATATTTTCCAAGAATGAGAAGTGTTTACTGTAACCAAGATGATGAGAAAACATTTCGATAAAGATTGAGAATGTGCTACTCATCCAGGTGAGATAATCCATGCTGATTTGATAGGGCCTATTTCATCACCAACTTTCACCATGAAAAATAAGTATTTACTCCTATTAGTTGATGATTTCACTCGCTATATGCATATTTTCATATTGAAAAAGAAATACGAAACAACTATGTTCTTCAAACAAAAACTCAATTTCCGATGGAAGGGCAATTCAAAATTTTAAGGTGTGATAATGGCACAGAATTTTGTAACCAAGGTATGGATATTTTATTGGAAGAATTTGGAATTGAGTGAAAAACATAGGTACGGATACCAGTGAACATAATGGTACTGCGAAACATGCAAATTGCACGATAGAAGTAAAAATCCATTCGTTGCTCCAAGAAAGTAGTTTTCCAACTTCGTTTTGGGGAATTGCTGCTGAGGCTGCCACCCATTTATATAATCGGTCTCCTCATCGTGCATTAAAATTTTTCACACTTTTTGAGCTCTTTTATGGTAAAAAGCCCGATTTATCAACAATTCATGTGTTTGGCTGTTTAGCTTATGTGCTCCAAGAAAACCAAGTATTAGGTCGGAAATTTGATATTGTTAGTAAAAAGCAATATTTAGCTGGTTATTTGAAAACTGGTTATCTAATTTACAATCCTGAAACCAGAAAACATATACTTTGTGTAACGTTAAATTCAATGAGTCAAAAACATATAAGAATATAAGCGACAAACACCAAGATTTAGATAATTAAAACCTAGATTTTTCTAATGATAATTGAGGTAGCAATCCAAGTTTGAACCAAGATGACTGTATAAAATTCCATTATTCAAAATGAGAATTTCGTACCTAGTCAAAACCAAGTTCCAAGACCAAGTAATAGGAATGCTTCTTCCAACCCAGTTAATCTAAACCAAGATCAAGCTTTTCAAGAGTCTACTCAAGAGGAGATTATCAAAATTAATTACGACTGGGATTTATCCCAAAATAACCAAGTAAATCAGGATGAAATTAAAATTCTACGAATTCCAGATCCATATAACAAAATGGATGAAATAGAAATTTCTTCTCCTAATGCTCCAAAATCGTTTAAAGAATGTCTTAAATCTCCTGAGTGGCCTAAATGGAAGATAGCTATTGACCAAGAAATTAAATCTATGAATTTCCAAAAAGTCTGGGAAATTGTTCCTAGGGCTTCAGCACGTAATCACCAAGTACTTCCACAGAAATGGATATTTAAGATTAAACCAGATGGTCTTCTAAGGCAAGAATTGTAATTGTAGGGTCAGTAGATAAGGAGAAGTATACCATTGAAGATACTTACTCTCCAACATCCACAGCTACAACAATTTGCTGGTTCTTTTCAATTGCCAAGAAATTAAATCTACCTATTACTCAATTAGACATAAAAACTGCCTTTTTGAATAGTGAAATAGATAGACTTAAATTTGTGTCTGTTCCCCAAGGTATTGATACTGGTGGGGAAACAAGGCTATGTATGGTTTAAGCATAGCACCAAGATGTTGGTATAAGAAATTTACCAAGTTAACCAAGAAATATTGTTTTCAACCATTACTGAGACAGAGATGTTTGTTCTTAAAACATTCAGGGAAGGATTTTGTTTTGTTCCTTGCATAAGTAGATGACATTCTGGTTATGGGCTCGATTGAGAACCAAGTCAAACAAACAATAAGTCAACTCCATGAAAATTTTGAAGTACACATTTTAGGTACGCCTAAATGTTATGTAGGTTTTTAAATTGAAACTAATCCTCTAACAGGTACTTTAAGATTACACCTAGAGGATTGTATTCAAAATTTAATACAAGAATTTAATCTTTAACACCTTGGTGGAAGAACAGTACCAATAAATACTTTTGGTAATTTCCCCAAGGTCTAACCAACACCTTTACCTCCTTATAATTCATATAGGATGGCTATTAGTTCTTTATTATATCTAGCTAACTGTATGTGACCTGACATTTCTTTTGCAGTTAGCTACTTAGCTAAATTCCAAGAGAAACCAAGTGAATTAGAAAGAGTATTAGTCATGTTTTTCGTTATTTAAAACTTACACCAAAATTGGGACTAGCATACTCAAACCAAGACCAAGATAATGAGATTAAGGCTTATGTTGATGCAGATTATGCTGCTGACAAATTGCGTAAGTCAACTACAGGTTATGTGATAAAACAATTTGGTAACACAATTACATGGGGAAGTTATAGACAACAAATTATTGCTGAATCAACTACTGAAGCTGAATTTATAGTGAAGATAAGAATATGGGGTGTGTTATTTGTGAGTTAAGAAAAGCTGTTTTTATATTAAATTGGAATTAATTCAATTCATACTTATTGGCGACTGATAAGATCTACCTAATTAACCAGTACTGAATCACTGGGGCATATGTTTTGGTCATGGTATAGTGAGTTAGATCTTTGAAACCTCTTGCAATAAGCCTAGCTTTTGGGATATGAATGCCTAGGTTGTTAGGTTTTTGTGGTAAAGCACCACTTTGTATCTACAAATCTCACATTCTTCTCCTTAGGGATGACTTCCCAAACGCCCATCCTGCCCCACGTATTAAAGATATTATTAATCAAGATATTATTAATCATTTCCGATCTAAATCATTATTTCCTGAAAATATTTTTCCTAAGGGTGCATTTATTTGTTTCACTTTCTTCTCTTTTTGAATTGCTTGTATTTGTGATGAGTTTTCACCTGAATTTTAAAGCATTTTTATATCTTTATTTTGCAAAATGTCTTTAGAATCAATGATTATTTTTGAATTTCAAAAAAAAATTTATGAAAAGAAAAAAAATATTTTTGAAATAAAATAAAATAAATTAGTAATTCGTGTTTATAGAATGAAATATGGTTTCAGAAATATCTAGAAATTATTTTTCTTTTGTGTTTTAGTTTGAAAAAATACGTTGGTTTTAAATTGAGATGACAGTAGGAACTGTGCAAGAATATTAAATGAATGAATCTACAAACCCACATTTATCTAATAAAGGAATTGGACATGAAAAATCAATGATTTTTTGCCTTGTTAAAGCTTTCAAAGTATGACAAGTTTTGACAATGATTATGGTTTGAGTGTGAATATAATTTTGACTGAAATGTTAGAGAATTTTATGAAAATTACGTTTTTAACATGAAAAAGTTTCTTTTTTAGTATGGAAATTTATTAATTTTAATTATTCATTTCATTTACAAGAATCTATTTTTGAATTTTTTGAGATTTTCTATGGAAGAAATAGCTAAAGTTGAAAAATAATTTGGAGAAATTTCCGTAACTTTTGTAACAATTTTGTCTTTTTCAAGACTAATTAGACCAGATATCGTGATTTCAAAAGATTTGAGAGTAATGACACCATAGAAAGTTTGAAATGATGGAAAATTAGTCACATCTATATCAATATCCTGTATTCTCTCCCCTTCAAAGTAATTAAATAGGGTTTCAAAGTCATCCTCAGCTATAATCATCAAACCTAATACGTTAGTATTAGATACAGTTTTGTTCAAATCTCATCAGAATTTGGACAAAAGGTTGGGTCAAAAAATAGAAAAAGGTTTTTAAATTTTTAAATTTGAGATTTTAATATTAACTGAGAGGCAAACTAATCCCCCAAAAATGTATGGACACAATAATAAAATGCACATAAAATAAACAAAATTAAATATCTATATTACCAATATGATTTCGATGTTTTTATTGCAGCTTCCGATGTTGAACTTTAAGATTTCTCACCGATGAAAATGAAGTCCCATGTTGAATTTCGTATGATGTTGGGCCCAGAAGAAAAAGATGAAGCAGCTTGAATGATTTCAGCACTCACCAGGACGTTGAATTTCAAATTTCAGTTGTTTTGATTTATCTCAGCTTACTTGACTTTGAAGATCGATTCCAGCAGCCTAAGTCGGGGTTGTGTAAAAAAAAGAATTAAAATTTTGATGACTTTTGTGCGTCATACTACTTGTTTAATTTCCTATAATAACATGAATTATATAAAATATAGTTAAAGTATAAAAATTTGAGAAGAAAATTGAATTTGAAATATTAAAATTTATGTATTTATACTCTATTATTTGAATTATAACAAAGTATATTCCTAAAGTTATAGTATAAATTATTATTTTTATTGATTTATTTTTATTTTTTATGTTTATTTTTAATCTTATTATTAAAGTTATTCTTGAGTTGATCACCAGGGGGAATTATCCAGTCTCAATTTTTTTGCCATGTTGAACCAAAGTCTGATTGACACTCCAAAAATTCAAACAAAATAGCAATTGCCAAATCCTTCAACTCCCCATCGAATATTCGCAATTAAAAAAATATTTCAAACTTGAGAAAAAAAATCTTTAGTATCACATCAACTCGATTTCAATGTTTTAAAAAAGAAAATCACAAAAAATACCGCACTCTGCTCACATGTGAGGATATTATTTAACTGAGAATCATATTTTCAAGTAAAAACAGAAACGGATTTAATTCAACCACATTTAATGGAGGATTAACGAATGGACAAAATACAATTGACATTGTGAGTAGAGAAACAGTGAGTTCCCTACTACGATGTAACTGTATGTGTAGGAATAAGAATACACGAGATATGTGAGAGTTACAAGGAATCCGTCCGACAAAACTCAAATATTTATTTCACGACATTGTAACAACGACTGATGAATGGAGAACAATCTCTGTTGATCAAAGATGGAAAAACTGTAAGGCTTTGGCTACATAGCGCCTGGCATCCATCAGGCATTCTGAAGAAAATAATCAAATAATGGAAAGTGATACTGGGTGTCTACATAGACGTTTTCCAACCAGCCAAAATGCCAGACCAGTTGTCCGGCAGAATCAAATTATTTTGATTCTGCCAGGTGCCTGTCTCACTGCCAGTCCAGAGACGGTTCAGAATGTCTGACGGATGCCGGGCGCTATGTAGCCGAAGCCTAAGGCAGCAATCAGTGTCATTACATGTGAAATAATAAAATGTTTCATATATGTTATTTACAGGTTAAGTATCAGTATATATCATTATATTTGTGAGGTAGTGAGGGAATTGTACCCCAACACCTTTAACCATACGTTTGCTGTAAGCTTTGCCTACCATGTTGAGGTGAGTATTGTGACATCTGATTACCTGTAGCCTTCCCTTCATGTCACCATCATCTTGTATTACCATTATGACAGGGAACGGCTCTCGAATTCTAAGTTTGTAGTAATGATAAGATAAACCAAAAATACGCTGATTCCCCAATGGGAATAAATTCCCCAAATCTAAGAAACATCAAAGACACGTCGATTAACTATTTCTTAACGATATGGTGACGTGTAGAATTACAGTATCGATCATCGGTGAACCAAATCTTATCTCTCTTGACTGTTCACGTTTTTGGCCTAAGAGTGAACAGTCAGTCTTGTTTTAGACGTGATAGTTTTTTGTTCGTCGTGAATACGAAACATTATTCACGACAAAATACAGCTCTTTTATACGACAGCAAGTCACCTTTTAAATTATTTTCACCTATACTTCGAATGTGAACGTCAGTAGTAGACTTAAATAACTCGCGATATTATTCCTTTGAATTCAAGACGAATATCCGCTCGAGATTTGATGGTTCACCGAACTTCGAGAACCATGAGGCGATGTGATGTATAACCTGCTCGATCTGACATTAGTTACCATACTTGTAAGTAACCTTTTCGATGTAATAAAGTGTAAACTGTAATAATGGGTCGGCCAACTTATTTATTTCCACTGTTATAAATTCGCCCGATATACTTCGTAGGCCTTAGGAGCTATCGCTGGTAAGCTGGTGGCCTAACTGTTTGAGCTGGTTTGTGGTTTCGACTCTACGATTGATCGAGACTTATTGATATACTTCAAATTGTGATATCATTCCCTATACTTGGGATGTACGTTCGTATTCGGACGTCACAGTATAGATCTTTTGAAATCAAACACAGTCAGTTAAAGAAATACAAACTCGTATATTTATTTGACAACATCGTAATAATGACTAACTGAATGGAGAACCATCTCAGTCAATCAAAGCATAAGTGTAACACTAGCTTTGTTTGATACAATTACACTAACTTACACCAGCTTACACTGGTAGGGATATTCTACAAATATTCTAGTAAAACTTGGAGTGAAGTCATATAACATTCCTACATTTGTGGAATCGCCCTCTAGGTGTAGGTTGGTGTGAGTTGGTGTAGTCCTATCAAATAGAGCTATTATCTAGTCATCAGTATCGCCAGTTGTTCGACACAAAAACGTCATATGTCTATTTGTTATACAGGTTAAGTATATGTAAAAATAATTATATTTGTGAAGAAGTGAAGGAATCGTATCCCAACAGCTGTTGTAATGGAAATCCCACCTCATCTTCTTCTTCATCATCATCACTACACTATATATATATGTCATACGCACTACTCTCTTCGCAAATGTTGATATACACTTCCGTGTGGCAAACCTGCACGCTCATTTCAGTATTACCAACTGTTAATTTTATGAAGATTAAATGCCCCTTGATTATACCCGTCTTACTAGTTGTACCTAATCATTGTCACCACCTGTACCTCTAGATTTACTTAAGTTTGATTATTATCATACTGTGAAGAAATAGTAACTATCAACAGATCGAATTGTATGAAAATATCGACGAAAGACTTTAAATGACTGTAGACATCAAACAAGGACTAGACACACACATTACAAACACGTAAATAAAACACTAAATATTCACTTTTCACGAACTTTTATTTCCACATAAAGATGGTGGTGTTGTTGTTTCATCAACGTTTGATGAGCGACAAGAGGGACACAAAAATATATTATCACAGTTGGGTTTCAAACACAAAATCACAGATTACAAATAATACAAAAAACAGTGTTACCACAACAAATGATATGTGAGAATAATAAGCTAATGTATAATATAATTTGCTATCATTCTCACACATACGATGTGCAGCTCATTATTTAGTTGAATATACACTTGTGAATTTGAAATTTGTCCTTAACTGAACGCCTAATATGGCGGTACATAATAAAGTGGTGAAACTAAAACTTCATTTTTAATACAATTTTGTTCGAATAGTGAGCTGAATTATGGGCCCAGCAGCACGCTTTCACTGTGATATATGTAATTTTTTCTAGTCATTTGTTTTAAGTTTCGTTTATTTTCATGTTCCTAGTTCCTGTGATCAATGTACGTACATAAGATAAGTTTGTTCAAGGACTGGTTCCTATTGTTTTCGCACATGATGTGTTAGTTTGTTTTTTTTGGGATTTAATTGGCAATATTAGCCTAATATGAATCGCAAAACTCTGTTTTACACTAAACTCGATGCGATTGAGAAGAGTCACAGTCTTGGCCTATTTAATGGTACCAATTACGATCCATGGCATTTTTGTCTGTTTATGACGATCAGAGAAGAATGATTGGCTGATTTGCTGACCCGAGAAACTGCAGGAACTACTAACCATGATTACTGTAAGAAAGCTGATAGATGTTTATCATTAATTGTTCGTTTTATCGCAGACTCTCATCTCTCATATGCTCAAGATGTCACTGAGCCATATGAAGTCATTGAGAAACTTGATCGTGTTTATCAAAGGTCCGGTACTGCTAGTCGCATCATGTTGAAACAAGAATGGTCCAATTTGCATCTGAAAGAGGGCGGAAATCTTGAAGATCATCTACGCCGTTTCAAGGAGCTCATCGTGAAAATGAAGTCCGCTGACATTCTTCTCGAAGTTCCTGATGTAGTGGAACAACTTCTTATGTCACTTCCACCGTCATATAACACTGTTGTTGCTATTTTAGAAAATGAAAACAATCCCAAGTTGGAGGATGTGAAGCTGAAACTCCTAAATGAGTATGCGGAGCAGAAAAATTTGTCCGTAACATCGAAAGTCAACGATTCACAGTCAGTGATGGTAGCTGGTCACTCAAATGGCAATGGTTATCAACATAATGGTAAGGGTCATCAGTCAAGTGGTTCTGGTCATCGTTTCAATGGCAATGGTCATCGAAGTCGTGATGGTAATGGTCAATATAATGGTCAACGAGATGGTAATCACCAATCGGGTAATAATCAATCAAATCATGTTAATAATTATGCTTCCGATCGTAATTTTAAATGTTTTAACTGTGGTAAACCAGGTCACATTAGTCGTGACTGCCGATTGAAGGCAAATCATTCTGGTAATAATTACAATTACGGAAATTCACAAATAAAATGTCATAAATGTAATAGTTTTGGCCATATAGCCAGAAATTGTTGCGTTAATGTTAATAGGGCTAATTTATCCGAAAATTTGAATTGTGTTGGTGGTAATGCTGGGTCGTCGACCAATAATAATAGTAATAACAATTGTAATAGTAATTTAGGAGCTACAGATAGGTGCTCATCGTTTATGTGTTTGTTTGATTCATCTGATAAATCAGTCAGTGGTAAAGAGGTGTGGTTTAAATTAGATTCTGGAGCCACAAATCATAACGTAAATGACGCTGGACTGTTTACTAAAAGCATAACATTAAAAAATCCAATTAAAATTAAAATTTATAAAAGAGATGTTTATGTGTACGCCACTAAGGTGGGCACGATTGTTTGTTGGTCTGAAACAGATGAAAAATGTATAATTAATAATGTCTTTTTCTCTGAAGAATTTCCCACAACCTTTTGTCAATTCGTAAGCTCACTCAGGCAGAAATTAATGTCAATTTTGATACTAACAGAAATGCACAGCTAATTCGAGCAGAAACTGGTGAGCTGATAAATTATAGTAAATCGCTTGATCAACAATTGTATAATGTTCGTTTCTTTTTGAAAGATTATTCAAAATCATATATTAATGAATCAAATGGCGATGTAAATTTTTGGCATGCACGGTTGGGGCATCCAAACTTCACGATTATGAAGAAAATGTCAAACGCCCGTTTCATACAAGATTTTAATTATAATAACGTAGAATTTTGTAGGTCTTGTGTTGAAGGTAAACAATCTAAACTGCCTCACAGTCTATCACACCACCACACCTCTCATCCACTCGAACCTATGCATATCGATTTAGTCGGACCCATGCAGACCACCAGTTATGATGGAAAAAGATTTATATTAATGTTTATTGATGATTTCACAACATTCGCTACAATTTATTTGTTAGAAACAAAAGACCAGGTGTTTGAGTACTTCCTCGATTATGAGGCTAGAGTTAAAAACATGTTTGGTCGTGGTATCGGCAAAATTCGCTGTGATAATGGAACGGAGTACATGAATGTGAGACTTAAAACACAATGCAAATTGAACGGAATTGCTATTGGTAACACGGTACCTTTCTGTCCGCAAATGAATGGACGTGCTGAGCGTTTCAATCGTACATTGGTTGAAAAGGCTCGCACGATGCTGTTGCATGCAAAGATGCATAACAAATATTGGTCTGAGGCGGTTCTATGTTCTACATACTTATATAATCGAACCTTCAATTACAGGTGTCAATTCCTGGTGAAGCTTTGGTATAACAAAGAGGTTGATCTGTCGAACATTAGGATTTTTGGTTGTGACGCGTACGCTTTAATTCCTAAAGAGAAAAGGAAAGATAAATTTGATTCTAAAACTTGCTCCCTGGTATTTGTTGGATATAATCCTGAGGGGTATTGGTTGTTAAATACTAACTCCGATGAATTGGTTGTAGCTAGAGACGTGACCTTTGATGAGACCAAATTTATGAAAAATTTAAATAAAAATTTAGAAGATAGGGAACAGGTTGCGTCTACAAGCACTTCAGGATCTAATGTAAATGGTAACTCGAATGCAAATAACGTAAATAAAAATAACGTAAGTCCATATGACATAGAAAATATAGATAATATTGTTATTGATGAGTTAAGTGACAATTACCTTTGTCATTACGCTTACTTAGTTTTTAACGAGTTTCCTATGAACTTTCAAGAAGCTATTGCTTCAGAACATAAGTCTGAATGGGAGGTTGCCATAGCCAAGGAATTGGACGCGCTTCACGCAAACAATACTTGGACTCTGACAGACCGTCCTCGTACCGCAAAGCCCATCAGTTGTCGATGGTTGTTTAAAGTAAAGGAAGACAGCGATGGCGTTAAGTTATATAAAGCTCGTTTAGTCGCTCGTGGATTTGAGGTTAAGAAGGAATTTGATTTTAAGGAACTTTATGCTTCGGTAGCAAAGATGAGTACTCTCCATGCACTTTTGTCATATTGTAATAATCATGGTTATATTATTTCTCAAATCGATATCAAAAATGCCTTTCTAAATGGAAGTTTGCATGATGAGGTCTACATGGAAATTCCGGATGGCATATATAATAAAGTAAATAAAGATAAAAAGGTCCTTAAGTTAAATAAAGCTCTTTATGGACTGAAACAAGCTCCTAAAGCCTGGTTCAAAAAATGGAGGAATTTCATCACCTCCGTTGGTTTTGTAGCTTCAAGACATGATGAATGTCTTTATATTAGACAAAATTTAGAAGATGTTGTGTTCATCCTTGCATATGTAGACGATATCTTGATCTGTGGCCGAACTAATAGTGTAATTGATAAAATTAAAATAAGTCTTAACAACATCTTCAAGACCCACGATATGGGCAATGTTCGATCTTATTTGGGATTGCAAATAACGTACGAAAGAGAAAATAAAATACTAAAGTTAAATCAAAAACAATTAATAAATAAAGTAGCTGAAAAATTTAAACTACACAATTGCAATCTAGTCTACACACCAATAGAAGAAAAATTATATCTATTGGTTGATGACGAAAAAGAAAAAGATGAAAAGCTATGCACCCGTTATAAGGAGTTACTCAGTTACTTGATGTATGTTATGCTCGGAACAAGGCCCGATATTTGTTATGCAGTTTCTTACTTTGGACAGTTCCAGTGTTGTGCCAATAAGGTCGTGTATTCTCACTTATTAAGAGTACTGAAATATCTTGTCACTACTATAAATTTGGAAATTGTATATCGTTGTGTTCCTAATTCCGAACAAATTGTTTCCTACATTGACACTGACTGGGCCAACTGCCCGACTACTCGAAGGTCAGTCAGTGGGTACTGTACATTTATTCATGACAATTTAATTTTATGGAGAAGCTGTAAACAACCTCTCGTCACTTTATCTACCACCGATGCAGAGATTGTGGCTCTTTGCCACTGTGTACTCGATACAGTTGCCATATGTAATATATTATTGGACATGTATGTAAATGTTTCGTCTCCATGCCTCATATTTGAGGATAATGATAATTGTATTAAATTTGCAAATGGCTCAATTAGTAAGAAACATCTCGACGTAAAATTTTATTTTGTCCGAGACTACGTTGAAGCCAAAATTATAAGTATGAAAAGAGTGCCAACCTTGGACCAGTTGGCCGATGTGTTTACTAAACTATTGGGTCGTACAAAATTTTTGAAGTTTCGAGACTTGTTGCTCAACTGAAGTCGCTTAGCCGCACATTTGAGGGAACAACCTTAAAACGTCCAATGCCTTAGTGTCTGATAATAGGCACATTTGCCCTTGTACATACGACAAGTTATGCACATGCACACTTATATTTTAGTATATTTTGAACTGTCTTTCCATTTGTTAGGAGTGTTGTATCCATTGGGAACCACAAAGTTTTATTATGTGATGCATGTATTTTTAAATTTTGAATTTTTTGTCATAGTTACCGCGTTTTTTAAAATATTTTTTGTAACAGTTTAAAATGGACATATATCGATATTGATTTTTTTTGTTTTGTATTGATTACTGAGCTTGCACATATATATTTGTACACGTCTGTTTATGTTCTGTGATGTTTGATAATATTGCAGGTTTGGGGTGAGGTGTTGATATACACTTCCGTGTGGCAAACCTGCACGCTCATTTCAGTATTACCAACTGTTAATTTTATGAAGATTAAATGTCCCTCGATTATACCCGTCTTACTAGTTGTACCTAATCATTGTCACCACCTGTACCTCTAGATTTACTTAAGTTCAATTATTATCATACGATGTGCAGCTCATTATTTAGTTGAATATACACTTAGGAATTTGAAATTTGTCCTCAACTGAACGCCTAATATGGCGGTACATAATAAAGTGGTGAAACTAAAACTTCGTTTTCAATACAATTTTGTTCGAATAGTGAGCTGAATTCAATAACAAATCGGTTCCCCTACTTTCGGTTACCAATAACGCTGTGCTTTGCCATTTTGTATTTTACTTTTGAAATGTATTTTCAGTCTGCGAATAAATCTTATAGTAAATTGAAGTCTCGAGTTCTTTTTGATCCTGGTTCTATATACCTCACATCATGGTAGCCATTGCTACAATAGAACTTTGAGGAGAGACTTGTAAAAATTTGTTGTGTGAATGCAGACTTAATTTTTTGAATTGATTTACTGTTGTGCGAAAATTTTGTTGATTTTTTTATTTGAAATCACACGGAAAAGTATCGTGTTTTTCGAGAAATTAAACTCAAATTTTTTAATTTCGTAAATTTTTATTCGAAAGTTATAAAACAAAATAAAATTGTTCCTGACTTAATAACGGCCGACCCTGAAAGTCATCGAACAGAAAATCCAGAAAGGACCGCCAAAAAGAACCAGTGAACCACCGAAGGAAATCTGCTCCCATCATCGAAGATTCATCAGCAATCTACAGCATCGAAGACCCAAAACTTTCGGACAACGTTTTTCAAAATTAAGCAGAGAGTACGACGGCAAATCAGGTGAACTACAACAAAAAATTCAGCACAGCAGAAATCGTAATAAAATTGGAAAAGGTAATATATATTGTAGTTAATTATTTTTTGTGTATGTTATTATTGTGTTTGAGGTGAGGTGACAGAAATTTATTTTTCGTGCCCATAATATATATGTCCCATTTAATAAACATAACAGAAAAAAGAATTGGAGGATATAAGGTTGAAAGTGAGGAATTAGATAATTTAATTAAAAAGTTTGAAGGATAAAAAGTAATAGATTTAAAATTTGAAACGTATGATTTACCATTTTATAAATATTTTACGGGAGAGATTATATTAGAATCTTTCGTAATTGATATCTTTGGAAGAATAGAGGAAGTCAGTAGCACTAAATATATTAGGATATTAGATTCATCCCCAAATTACTATTCATATAGAGTTTATAGTTCAGTTGAATCTAAAAAGAAATTTGTGGATAGATTTTTTAATAATAATTAATTAAAAACAAGAATAATAAACTGGATAATATAGAAAGAATTAAAAATAACAGTCACGAAAAAAACATTAAAAAAACAAATAAAAATGAACAGGAATTAATTAACAAAATTGAAAAGGAATTAATAGAAAACAGAAAATATATAGCTATTACTAATAAGGAAAATAGTGTGTTAGGTTTTCAGAAAATAGAAGAAAAAAGAATGTCATCTCCAAGCGAAATTAAACCTATCCAAGCACCCTTAGGGAAAGTCTTCAATGGAAAATACTATTTAGATTGGAGGAGAATAATCTCAGCAATAAGGGGAGCTGGATACTACGATATATTCGGGGAACATGAATATTTAGAACCCTATATAAAACATATAGAAGATATAAATTTTAGGCCCGAAAGTGATATGCTTAATTATTGCAAAATGCAGGACAATGCTAAGGCATTTGTACTGGAAAGGGTATTGAATGATATAACCAATCAAATAAGGGACTGTCACACAGCAGTAATGATGTAGAAAAAATTGGATAATATATATGGATTGAAAACCACTGTCATGGCAAATATGGCTAAAGCAAAATGGATGGAGTTTAGATTCCAGCCAGGAGGCAACATGAGGGGTTTCCTTAAAAAATGGGATGAATTAGTTACAGATGTGCGTGATAGTGGAAAAGAAGTGAGTGAGAAAGAGGAATTAGAGAATCTACAGTTGGCACTATGTTATGAGCAGGCTTTGGCCAAAATGCAATTTAAAAATCTACCAAATAATGAGAAAAACAGAAAATTTTAAAAGAATTTTAAGGGAAGATTCTGATCAAAAATTTTGCGATCAGACAATGAAAAAACAAAATAATTATAATTATAACTCTCAAAATAACAATTTTAGAAATAATGGTAATAATAATGGCAATAATTATAGAGGTAGAAATAATAATTACAAAGGAAGAAATAATTATTGGGGCAATAATAATAATAATGGTTATAGAAATGGCAACCATAATAACGGTACTAATAATATAAATAATAATAATGAATCAACTACAAACCATAATAATGGTAATAATGGTATTATTAATAATAATAGTAACTATAGAGGTAATAATTATCGTAATAATGGTAATTATAGAGGTAACAATTATCGTGGGAACAACAGAAATTATAACACAAACAATAATAAATGTTATAAATGTGGTCAGATTGGCCATATTGCACAGAATTGCGGAAACAATAATACGCAGCAAAATACTAATGATAATGTAAATAAAAACCAGGGTAATTATCCCCCAAAAATAAGCTCAAATCAACCCAACACGAATAAAAAGGAAAATACAGAACAGCAAGTGAAAATGTCTTGAATGGTAAGGAAATTTAATGAAAATAATAATGTATGGTTTTTGAATGAATTAACACAAAAAAAAAATGATGATTATATAGAATTACAAAATAAGGCAATTTTGGATGGGGCAGCAGAAGCATATCTAACATCCGATTGAAATAAATTGGTAGATGTTAAAAAATTTGTTACCCCAGTCAAATTGCAATGTGCGGGAAAAAATGCTTTCCTTTATGCTACTCATACTGATAGAATGGTGATCAGAATTGAAAATTTGAATAAAACCCAATTGTTGATAGAATTGAATGATGTCCATTATGTGCCTGATCTAAATATAGATATTATTTCTAAAATAACTAATACAGGAATAATTAACATCGATCAGCAAAAAGATATTACTAATATTTATTTTATAGAAAATGGAGAAATAATAATAACAGCTAAAAAAGAAAATGGAATTTCTTATATATACTATAATATTGAAAATAGGGATAATAAATATGAATCCCCAGATAGAATTAATAAAAAAAAAATATATTTTTTTAATAATAATACAATAGATAATAATAATATCAATGATGACGAGCAAAATTTCATATGTGCTCCAGTCACTCAAAATGAGGGGGACAAATGGGAAGATTTCACTATAGAATTGGAAATAGAAGAAGAAAGTAATGATACTCCTCAGGGGGTAAAAACGATCAGTTAGAAATAATAAATCATAGAAAAAACGTCAACGAATAATAATATTAATAAAAAAATGTTAATACATAGGAGACTTGGACATTTAAATGCAAGATATATTCAAAAATTGAAAACTTTGGCAGTAGGTATTCCCAAAAACCTAAATTTTAGGGATGAGCATTTTCAGAACTGTCAAATATGTTGCATCGCAAATAATTCTAGGTTAGGTCACAATGGTATTAGGGCTAAACCAAAACGTAAATTGGAAATAGCATCCTCAGATATTATGGGTCCATTTAATCCCTTTGTGGCCAATCAAAAATATATTTTAACATTCATAGATCACTATTCCAAGTACACTTTTGTAATGCCTATAGCGAGCAAAAGTCAGGTAACTAATGAATTCAAAAATATCATAATATCTATGAAAAATAAATTTCCCGATTACCCAATAGGGACAATAAGGTGTGATAATGCGAGGGAATATACTGATGCAAAAATAATTAATTATTGTAATGAGGTTGGTATTACAATGGACTATGTAGTTCCGTACTCACCTGAGTTAAATGGTGTTGCCAAAAAGCAGAATCAAACTTTAATGAGGAGAGTACGGGCTATGCTCATTGATGCAAATCTTGATATAAAATATTGGTCATATGTTGCAGTAACCTCAGCATATCTTATGAATAGGTCACCAACCAAGGCAAATGAGGATTATAAAACGCCTTATGAATTATTTTATGGAATCAAACTGAATTTAAAAAATTTAAGTCTTTGGTTCTTTAATCTATAGACACATCCCAATGGAGGTTAGGAAACAAAATGCTACGAAGACTAAATCGAAATCACAAAATAAGATAGATCCAAAGTTAGCGCATAGGGCCAAAAAAAATATAATGATGGGGTATACCAATACTGGATACTGCCTAAGAGATCCATACGACACAAAATCTTATATATCTTGTGATGTGAAAGTAGACAAATCACAAAATATTAAATCCCTACAAATAACTAATAAACCCCTCACGATAAAAGCTGCTAATTATGAACAAGATCTTGGGATAACTAACCCCGTAATCATGAATATTAATATTAAATATAATAAAACATATATTGAGAATTGTGTTCCCAAAAATTTTGCTGAAATAGATACAAATCCATTTAGAGAGGACTGGATCAAGGCCATAAACAACAAATTTGATTCTCTCGATGATATGAAGGTGTGGGAAATAGTCGATTATGATCGCCAGAAACTCATAGATACCAGATGGATTTTCACTATCAAATATGATGTGTTTGGAAATCCAAAACCAAAGGCTAGACTGGTAGCAAGGAGGTTTAAGGATAGAACAGAGTATAATATTGCTGAAACCCATGCCCATGTTGCATTGATAAGTACCATTAGATGGTTACTATCTATAATTAATAAAGAGAAATTTATACTTGTCCAGTATGACGTGAAAACTGCTTACTTAAACTCATCAATAATAAAACTAATTTTTGTGAGAAGACTCGAGGGAGTAAATATTAACTCAGATCAGGTATTGGAATTAAAAAAATTGATTTATGGATTGAAGATTTCAAGTAAGTCATGGTAACTTGCTAGATACAAAAATTAAGGATATGGGCTTTTCTAGAATAAAAGAAGATAGATGTTTATATCAAATAAATAATGATAATGAAAAAATATATTTCTTGAGTTATGTGGACGACATATTAATTGCCTCTAACTCACAGATGTCTATAACAAAAATAAATGAAGAACTAAAAATCTTTTACCATAACTATAATAAATAACCCAAGATTTTTTGTAGGTCTGGAAATCAAAAGAGATATTGAAAACAAAACAATAATTTTGTCACAATATAAACACATTGAAAAAATGGTAAAGAAATTTGGAATTCTGGAAATAAAAAATACAAATACACCCATGGAAACTGGCTTAAAAATAGATAATGTGGAAAATGGAAAAGATGATACTGAATACAGGTTGATGATAGGAAAGTTATTATATTTAGCCAGACTAACTAGGCCTGATATACTCTTCCCAGTAAATTTCTTTTCACATTTCCAAAATAACTCAAATGAAACACTCAAAAATCATGTAAGAAGAATATTTAGGTATGTCAATACAACCAAAAATTATACTTTAACATATAAATCTGAAGGGGATGGTATTCAAGCTTATATAGATGCTTCATATGCCCCTAAGGTTGACTATAATAATATTAATATTCATAATTTACAAAAAAGGAAATCAATAACTGGATTTATGATCTTTGCTAATGGAGACTTGATAGAATGGAATTGTTCTAAACAGACAATCCATGCTTCCTCAAGTACTGCAGCAGAGATCATTGCAGTTTTTGATACCCTTGACATTATTAAAGTTATACAATTTATGAATTTTGAAATTTATGGAGAGAAACTAATCGTAGATATAATGGAGGACAATATTTCCACCCAAAAAATATGTTCAGGGGAAAGTCAAAAGAAATTGAGAGCCCTAATGATCAAGTGTTATTTGATTTTGGAGGCTCTTGAAGAAAAAATAATATATTTTAGAGCTGTAGGTTTGGAAAACCAATTGGCTGATATTTTGACCAAATCATTAGATCGAACCTAATTTGAAAATATTGTGGTCAAAATATTAGAAAACACGAATATATACATGTAACATAAAATAAAATCGTTTATTTCAAAATATATACTTTCAAATATTATTCCTTCCAAGTACAAGTTGTCCCAAGTCCAAATTATAGTCATAACATGAAATACATTGCTGAAGAAATTCCCCTACAATTATTGAAAATATACCTAACAAAAGCCAATTTCTAGAAATTTCTTGTCAAAAATAGTTGCTCGACTTTCTTGAAAACCCAACAATGAAAACTGCATTAAAATCGAGCAAGTCAAAACCCTACAATATAAAGAATAAAATTACATACAATTTAGAACCAGTGTGAGAGAAAAATATGAAAAATTCCCACACACTGATGAAAGGAAAAGCTCAACAATAAATACAATAAAGATAAAACCAATTACATCCCATTACACGACCGCAAAAAAGATTAGCCATATAGACTGCCTTATCAAAAAAAAAAAAAAAAAAAAAAAACATGTTAAACGCCACCCCAAACACAATAGTTGTAGACAAAATATAAAGTGAACGACCAACATATATTATTCCTTCATACTATTACATGTTTAGAATTTAGATAAGATAATACAACATAATGTTTCAAATGCATCGATATCTCTATCACAAATACCTTTGTCAATTTTTTTTCTTTTTCCTTTTCGTATTTCATGTTTGTGAATTTATTTTGGCACACAATGCATTGAATCATATTAGCTCTGTTTGATAGGATTACACTAACTTACACCAGCCCACACCAGTAGGGATAATCCACAAATATTCAAGTAAAACTTGGTGTAAAGTCATATAACATTCTGCAATTTGTGGAATCACCCTCCTGGTGTAGGTTGGTGTAGTTGTTAGATGTCAGTAGTTGGTACTACTGAAATCAAGATTTCCCGCAGTCAAGTTCTCGTCTTTTTTATCTGTGCTAGTATATCATAAGTTGTTTTCTGGTCATGAGGTGACGCTCACTCCTTGTTGTAATCAATATGGCGTTACTATAATATTATGTTTCCTTTTCTTTTAATAAATTAAGTTTAATTTCAAATGTGTTTTCAAGTTTATTTCACGATTTAATCAAGTAAAACTATATTTAATCTGAACTCAGTTGTTTGTAATTGGTGTCAGTATTAAATATAAAGGTAGTCCTATCAAACTGATCTAATGTTACTCATATATATATATATATTTCATTTATTCGTTTATTACTCATATATTATACCATTTTTTTTTGCATGTTACCAATTTATATATGTATACATATTTTTTTGAAACCTATTAAGCAAGTTACCTAATTATTTATTATTTTAGATTTTTATCAAAGCGCAGCACAACAAAATTTTTTTTTAATTTTTTATTTCAAGTTACCATAATAATTTTTTGAACATTGTATTTTCATAATATTTTTTATTTTTTTGAATTCCGTTTACTTTTAGCGATTGTCTGATGAAGAATCCGAACCAGTAAAATTTTAGGGGGGTGTTGTAACGGAAATCCCACCTCATCTGCTTCTTCATCTTCATCATCACTACATTATATATATATATATATATATGTAAGCTCTTTAGAAAATAATGAAGAATCATGTAGACACATCTTTCATCTTTCCATACTTAAAATCCATCAATAGATGAATATAATACAAATCTAATATATATATATGAGAGATCTCTGCAACTCACTATATCAGCGAGTGCGAAACACAGACAGAACTGTGGTTATTTTAAGAATGTGAATACATATTCTTACATTCATCTATTGATGGATTTTAAGTATGGAAAGATGAAAGATGTGTCTACATGATTCTTCATTATTTTCTAAAGAGCTTACAAATCCATCAATACATGCCAAGCTAGTGGGATGATCTTGAGGAAGACGGAATGCTAATTAGTAAACGATCAGCTCAGTTCTTTCCCTAGTGCGGCTCCCCCTCAAAGAATGGGGATGTAAGAATATGTATTCACATTCTTAAAATAACCACAGTTTCTGTCTGTGTTTCGCACTCGCTGATATAGTGAGTTGCAGAGATCTCTCATATATATATTAGATTTGTATTATATTCATCTATTGATGGATTTTAAGTATGGAAAGATGAAAGATGTGTCTACATGATTCTTCATTATTTTCTAAAGAGCTTACATATATATATGTCATATGCACTACTCTCTTCACAAATCGGTTCCCACTTTTGGTTACCGATAATGCTGTGCTTCGCCATTTCATATTTTACTTTTGAAATGTATTTTCAGTCTGCGAATAAATCTTATAGTAAATTGAAGTCTCGAGTTCTTTTCAATCCTCGTTCTATATACCTCACATCACCAACAATAGTGAAACAGCTGTTTCAACTGAAATTAGAAACCAATATCTAATCAAACATTTTGGTTTGCTTCCTTACTTTTCTTGTAATACTTCATTCCAACAATAATTACCGTTAAACCTGTTAACTTTGCACACTTTTTCATGAGTTTTCAACTTTAGCGCTTTCTAGTGTTGTTTCTCAGAATTATCATATAGGTGTTTTATATATCAAATTTTTTTTCTTCTCTAGGACTATCGATTTATGAGAATTACATTTAAAAAAATATTATGTATCTGGCAACACTGAGAAGAAAAAGTGCAAAGATGTCCACCAAAGGGATTACTTTCCAAAATGGAGTGCAACTTTGCACATTGATAATAGTAACCTGATAACTGAAGAAACATTTATTCAAGTTAATGAAATTTCAGATTAAAATTTGAATCTACAAAATATTATATGGAAAAGTATGTTTTCCTCGATGAATAACAGGTTTTGGCAGGACCGAAAGAATAGAATCATCGTGAACATCTTCTATTTGAGTCACATCTAGGAAACAAAATTTGTCAGGTCTGTTTTGGTATTGTTGCATGAAATTGACAGAAAACTTTTTATTTTGGAGAATTCTTTCTACCCAACCAACATATTTGACTGATGCAGATGACCTGCTTGAAATATATTCCACCAAAATGAAGTCTTCCCCAAGAACCTATGAAAAAAGAAAAAAATATTTGAGCAAAAAATGTTGGGATACGATTCCCTCACTCCCTCACGAACACATAACCTTATACTGACTAACACTGTATGTAACATGTCTATTACATTTATTTGTTTCACATGCGGCGACACTGATCGTCGACACAATATTCTTTCCGCCACTGCTCGATGGAGAATGTTCTCCGCTCGTCAGTCGTTGTACTAACGTCGATAATAAATCTTTTTCTAAGATGGAAGTTCGTTCTTATCTTTTCCGTATCAAGTGATCAGAACTCACCTCAATATGGTAGGCAGAGCTACGGATTGGAAAAAGAAGTGCGGTAATTAAAATGTGTTAATCGTGTAATTAATCAAAAGTTAAAAGTTCGTGTTTCACGCAAAGTGAAAAGGCTTAGCGCCGTGAGATACCTCCACGCAAAGTGGTAGGAAAAGTGTAAAATTCGTGAACGCAAAGTTCGTTTCAGTGATTAAAGTAAATATCCTGAAAAAGTTAAAAGTTTTAACTTGAGTGAATTGATAATTAAATTAAAAATTAATGAAAACAACTGTAAATTCTTGGGCGCCTGTTAAAACGTCAAAATTGAGAATTTGGAGAAAGCAGATCAAATATGAAAGGATCCTGTGGTTTGGGAAACCAGTTCATAGAATCAAAAACAGTTGGCGATTGTTTGTGTTGTGTTCCGGAGAATAAAACGAAGTGAGAGAAATTGAAAATCTGAAAAATTGCTGAGTAAAATTGTCGAAGTTTGGTGTCAACTGGGCATAATAGCAGCAGGAAAACATCGAAAAAACTACGAAAGTGAACGAAGAAATATAAGATAAGTAAAAAATTTAGATTAATTAATTATTGTTTCGTGTGATTTTGCTCAAAAATTGACTAAAAAAATCAAAATTTCAGTAACATAAAATTAAAATTTGGTATATTTTCGTGTATATTCTCGGCCAAATTTCAAGTAAAGTTGAAACTTGAAAGGTAGATTCAATATCCTTTCAGACTTTATCTTGTTGGTCAAGAATTGCAGAAACAGGAAATCTTTGTTGGATGAGCTTCATCGAATCCAACAAAAGAAAACCTATATTCATGATCATTAACATTGGTGACAAACTTTTTCCTGTTCACATACAATAAAACATTTTTCAATAGATGAAGGTTAACAGATTGTTTCCTTTTCAGTAGTAATCTCTTTCATATTTTCGTTGAATAACTTTTGTATTGAATATTAATTTATGTTTTAACGTGTTTAACAGAATCTTTTTCATTCTGAAACAAGACCTAAAGCTTTAATCAATTCGATTTTGAACATTTTTGGCGATAAAGTCCAAGTAAATCGATCACTCAAGAAACAGAAACAACGGCGGAGAGATCACCTCATTGTCGGCAACATATATTTAGTGAGAATTATTTTAAAATATTAATTAATTATTGGATGCCATATTATAGTTTATTTAATTTGCATTCCCTATCGAGCAGTTGAGACCGTGTTGTGCATTATCATGCGGTTGAGACCGTGTTACCCTCTAGATTTAAGTTCTCGTGTTTCTGAGGTAGGATTTAAATTCCCCAATATTTCAAATTTAATAATAAAATGTCACGATTTGATACAAAAAAGGTATTTGATGGAAGGAATTATGATGCCTGGAGGACCACGATGGTCTCAACACTCTATGCAGAAGGATTGTATCCAATTATGCACGATGTTGAGACCAAAGTGCTATTTTTGGGACTTGAGCTGAATAATTTTTTAAACCCTGACCCTGGCAATGCTAGTCCAGCTAATCGAATAGCATATTTCCGTAATCAAGAAAAGGGAAAAGCTCTAATCTATCAGGGACTTAATAACGAATTAATTGAAAGAGTCAAAGACTTAAAAACAATAAATCAAATATTAAAAGTATTAGACGAAAGATATAAAAGCTGCACGCAAGTCACATATATTAACGCGAAGCAGGCTTTTCAAAGGTTAAAATTTAATAGTGACAGTAACATGAGGAGCTATTTAGACATTTTCTCGAGATCAGCTCAAAAAATAAGGGACTGCGGTAAACCTCTGGAGAAACAGGAAGAAATAGAGCAACTTCTAATATCATTAAACATGGACTATGATATGACAAGGCTGGAGTTTAATACATTAAGTCAGGATCAAAAAACAATTGAAATACTCCATGCTATGTTGATCGAAAGGTCAGATAGGTTGTATGATGAGAAAAAGTCAAGATATAATAATAATAAATTTCGTAATTTCAACTACAATAATAAAAATCAAAGATTTCAATATGGAGGAAATTACAATAGATATAATAACACTAATAGAAATCAAAATCACAGTCAAAACGTAGATCTGGGGAAAATGATATATAATAATAATCAACAACCAGAAATGTCTCAGAATAATAATAATACATATGAAAATAAGAAATATAACAATAATCAAAATCAAAATACTTTGCCAAGTTCGAACATTTTAGTATGTTTTAAGTGTCATGGCAAAGGACACATAGCTAAAGTATGTCCGTCACATAAACAGGGTATAAAACCCTAAGATAAACCAGATGGTCCTGCCCAAAACACAAGATACAGACGAAACAACAATCATAACAATAATAATAAAAATAAGAAGGAAAATGACGTTCAATGGTCCATGATGATCAGATATAAGAATCATGATCCGAGAATAAACACAAATAATAATAAATTAATAAATTTAATTACATCTAGAGAAACAAAACAAGAGTCAGACTCAAATTATGTCCCTCTCACTAAAAGAATCATGTTAGATGGTGGAGCTGTTGCTCACGTAATCTCAGATGTATCAAAATTATCTAACCCAATAATGTTAGAAAAGCCTATCGAACTGGAATGTGCAACTCAGGATACACTACTCATTGCCACACATATAGGTACTATGTTTATCAGAGTGGAAAACTCAGAGAGAAACCAAACCGTAATAAGATTAAAAAACATACATTATGTACCATCCCTAAACGTAGATCTAATGTCAGGGATTAAAATAACAGAAAATAGAGCGCTTGGCATAGATCAAAATTTCTCTGCAGTGCACATATACGTCCGAGGCACGGACGAAGTCATCTTTTCAGCCCCAAAAATAAGAGGCGTGTACATGGTAAAGTACGAAATTGTACCAGAGTCCGCTGTTAATATTGTGGAAGATGAAGACGAATTAAATAAAATATGTCCTTATAATAACGAATCTAATAAATTGGCATGTATGCCCAACATAAATTCCCAGGATGAGTGTATGAAATAGAGGAGGAAATTGTGGAGGAAAGTCAGGAGGAAAACAAAGAGAATGGAGAACACTAATAAAAAAAACACAAGAAAACACAATTAAAAATAATAAAGATGATAATATGATAATAAATCTTAACGACACAAATAATAATAATAATAATCCACAAGAAAATGAAATGAATGAGGATATAGGAATAAACACAAAAAATTATACGATAAATAATAATAATAATATAATAAGTGACATGCAGGAATCTAACGAGAGTACTGGAACATCAAAAATAGACAAAAAAATGATATGGCATAGGAGATTAGGACACCTATCGGGAAAAAATTTAAAATTCTTGACAAAGGTCTCAAGAGGTATTCCAAATGGAATTACTTTTTGTGATGACGAGTTCAATTGGTGTGAGATATGCGAGAAAGCTAACTCTAGAAGACTAGGGCACAATGGAACTCGCACACGACCTGAGAGGAAACTCGAGCTTGTTTCATCAGATATAATGGGCCCCTTCTCACCAGGCATATATGGTGAAAAATATGTTTTGATTTTCGTGGATCATGCCACAAAGTACACTTTTATCTCTACTATTGAGAAAAAATCAATGGTTTTCGAGGAGTTTAAAAAATTATACATGAAACTAAAATCGAAATTCCAGGATCACCCAATAGCCACTTTAAGATGTGACAATGCTAGGGAATACCTTGACTCAAATATGAAGACATTTTGTGAGAACAACGGCGTAAACCTTGAGCCAGTCGTTCCGTATTCACCAGAGTTGAACGCGATGGCCGAAAGGCAGAATCAAACGATTATGGTAAGGATAAGGGCTATGTTGTTTGACTCCAATTTGGATTTCAGTTTTTGGTCATTGGCTGTTCTGACGGCTGTTTATATTATAAACAGGAGCCCAAGTAGGGCCAATAAAGATAACAAGACCCCGTTTGAGATGTTTTACAGCACAAAGCCAGACTTATCCAATATGAGAGTTCTTGGGTCTCTCACCCACAGGCACATCCCCATAGAGGTCCGTCAGCAACAAGCCACTAAAAATAAAAGAAAAAGTGCCAATAGCGAACATCCAAAATTAACCCAAAGATCCGACAAAGGAATTTTTGTAAGGTATACCAACAGTGGGTACTGTATAAGGGACCCATTAATGGACAAATCGCACGTCACTTGGGACGTCAGATTTGATGAAACGAGAAACATAAAACAAATAAATAATATAAATAATAATAATGAAAATACACAAGATAATAATAACACCATAGATACCCCTGTAATCTTAAACTTATTCAAATCAAGATATAAAAATTACGTCGAGGACCATATTCCTCAAAAATGGGAGGATGTTGAAAACAACCCCTTTAAGGAAGAGTGGCAACAAGCCATTACAGACAAGCTGAATTCATTATCTGATATGGGCGTTTGGGAAGTCGTCCCAAAGGAGAGAAATGTGAGGTTGGTAGATACAAAGTGGTGTTTCACCACGAAACCCGACAACCGAGGCATTCACATACCGAAAGTTAGATTGGTTGCGAGGGGTTTTAAAGATCTCACTCACTATTCTCCGAATGAAACATATGCCCCGGTAGTCCAATACTGGTTAATCAGATGGATACTGTCAATTACCAATAAATGTGGTTTAAACATAACACAATTTGACATAAAAACAGCCTTTCTTAATTCACAAATAAAATATCCAATATTCATATCGAATCCTAAGGGATGCCAATTAGGCAAAAATAATTGCCTAAAACTCATAAAGTCAATATATGGACTTAAAACATATTCCAAAAGTTGGTACAATTTGTTGAATTCAACAATAATTCAAGCTGGATTCATCCAGTCAAAAATAGATAGATGTTTATACGTCAAACAGGATAATATTGGTGCAATAGCACTCCTGATAGTCTATGTGGATGACATATTGTTGGCTAGCAACCACGATGAGTGTACACAAGACTTAATAAACACATTTAATAAAAACTTTACATTAAAAATAGAACACAACCCAATCTTCTTCGTTGGATTTGAAATAAATCGTGATATTCCAAGAAAACAAATAATACTCACACAGAATAGATATATTGACAAGATTCTCCGGAAGTTTGGAATGACTGAATGTAATCCATCTTCCACACCCATGGAGACTGGGCTTAAACTAAATAAACCAGCAAATGGAGTTGACGATACCGAATATAGGGCTATGATTGGGAATCTGCTATATGTGGAAAGACTGACCCACCCGGATATTGCTTTCGCCATCAACTACCTATCCCGTTTTCAGGCATCCTCCAACAATGAAATAAAAAACTATGTTCGTCGTATCATTAGATACCTCAAAACTACAAGAGACTTCTCTCTGGT
The DNA here is from genome assembly GCA_011428145.1 of Ericerus pela. Classification (NCBI taxonomy): domain Eukaryota; kingdom Metazoa; phylum Arthropoda; class Insecta; order Hemiptera; family Coccidae; genus Ericerus; species Ericerus pela. The sequence continues at coordinate 178,857 of WOFM01000356.1, forward strand.
CTTCCACTCCGACCAAACTCATATCAAAGCTTTTGTCGATGCGTCGTATGCACCCGACGTAGACGATTCACCCATTAACATAAATAACTTGGAGAAAGGGTGCTCCACAACCGGCTTCATGATTTTTGTAAACAGAGACTTGTTAAATTGGGCCGTTCACCGGCAACACACGGTTGCAACTTTGTCAACTGCAGCCGAGTTAATTGCATTGAATGATGCACTCGACGACATATATGTGATCTGGAGAATTATGGAAAGCGTTTCCTCTGTAACCGACCCAGTGCAGGTGTACAAGGACAATATATCTGCGTCCCAAATTGCATCTGGGGGAGGCCAGAAATGATCCAGGTCCCTCCCGATCAAATGCTACGCACTGCTGGAAGCATTTCAACAAAAATTGATAAACTTCAATGATATTAGGTCACCTGATCAAGTTGCCGATATATAAACTAAAGCACTTGATCTGAAAACCTTCCAGAATATCGTTACGAGAATCCTCCGAGCAAGTCAACTTTTTGGCCAATAGTCTTAATTGACATAACCCTCAAAATTTTTGATATTTGGTTTTGGACTGCGGATGGGCGTCCGTCCTTTAGCGCCTATTGTAAACTGAGTGGTCCATATTTCGTTTCACAACTCACGTCATACTTTTACAATAGGTTCCCTGTCGCTGCTCTGCCTATCTTACTGGCATCAGCATCCCCTAACAAATCCAATTGATTCCAACAATAGTATATTTATTTAAACCCCACACAATTAATTATAAGGACATAGACAATAATGTTTTCTTCCACAGCTGACAATGAGGAAATATTGATCTCTCTGACTTTTCCTTTTATATATAATAATTTAAAATCACACAATATATAAGATAAAACAATTGATTTATAAGTTTATATACATTTTAATTGTACATCGTGATACTAGTCAACGACTTATTTAATTTTTACCATTTTTTCTAGTAATTTTTTATATGATATTTACATTTAATAATTTTGACTGCTATTGCTTATTTATTTATTTTTAATATATACACTGTGTGATACATTTTTTTACTTATATATTCGTTCGTCCATTTTGAATCGCAGGGGGCTGTTGGGATATGATTCCCTCACTCCCGCACGAACACATAACCTTATACTGACTAACACTGTATGTAACATGTCTATTACATTTATTTGTTTCACATGTGGCGACACTGATCATCGACACAATATTCTTTCTGCCACTGCTCGACGGAGAATGTTCTCTGCTCGACAGTTGTACTAACGTCGATAATAAATCTTTTTCTAAGATGGAAGTTCGTTCTTATCTTTCCATATTAAGTGATCAGAACTCACCTCAATAAAAAAGAGCCAAAAATATGAAAAAAATAAGAGAAAAATAAATCTTACTGGTGTCTCTGTACCGGTACTTTTTTTTGTTTTTTTATTATCCCTATTTCTGCTTTTTGTTGCATGTTTCCCTTATAACTTATGGTAAATTGTTCGTTTTGATATACCAAACTGCTGTGCTGTCTCAGAAATTGTTAGTTCCCTTTGCTTAACAAGATTCAAACATTCTGCCAACAAATTGTCACTATAATCTCGATACGTCGTACTTCCAGGAATTCTTCTGGATCTTTTCATGACTGAAAAATGTTGACTTTCAATTACCTTTTCGCATTTATCTCATCACCTATTGATTTGATTTTACTGGTAAATATATCATTTTGAAGAGGATAAAATTCTCTACAAGATGATATGTGCTGTGAAAATTATACTTACTTCCAACTAAATGATCTAGGAGCAATTATTTCACATATGTTTTTCAACTTGATATTCAGTAATTCAGAAAACTTTTTGTGAAGAAATAGGAATTATCAACTGGTCCGGCCAGACGAAAATGAC
>WOFM01000357.1:0-27672 GCA_011428145.1 Ericerus pela
ATGCATGACTATAAAATTTATTGATACATCGTAAATGCCTCCTTGCTCAATTGTTGATCATCCTTTTTGCGCTATGGAGACAATTGTGATAGTTTTTAGTCTCACATTACAATAGGGAGTGAAAAGAGAACAAAAATTATATTTTGTTTGAATTACGTTTTAGGGTGAAGCAACAGAGATAGCACGGCTGATAACTACAGTGGAACCTTTGTGTGACAAGCTTTTATTCAACGAAATTCTCTGTAAAAATTCACACCCCGGTTGTCCAGTTCTAAGTAACTAAAAAATTTCAAGTTTTGCGATGTGATTAGTTCACTCCTCAAAAAATATATCTTCTAATAGAACAAATGAAATAACTATTTTAACGAAAAGGGTATGTGATATTAAGGAATAAATGCAAAAAATCTACTTCAGTAATTCTTACATTTTTCCCTTTACAATGGTAATTAATACCTGGTTCACGGTGAGGCGAAGCATTTAAAAAATTGAAAAAAATTGAAATGGGTGAATAAACATAAACTGCCTCATAAAGGAGTAGTCGATAACTACTGTGCACTGAAGAACCATATTTCAATATCAAAATCAAAACAGATTTGAATTTGTGAACAATCTATTTTAAACATGAGTTTATATACCCTTTCAGGGATACGTTTTTAAACTGTGATTAGTATGTGTGAGGTAAAGATTTTCTGATAAAAGGGATTCGTATAATCGAGGGACCAGTGTATTAAGGTCACTGAATATCCCGTTAGAAAACTTATGAAATGTTTTAAAACTATGGGGACAGAATAACAGTAAGTAATTTACGGGGATATTTGTGCAAAGTATTGGTAATATTTTCGTGTAGCCGAATATGTTCGTCTATAATTAAAATAGACGAATATATAAGTTACAATGCCTACATTTTTATTGTATGCTGCCTTCATTTTTATCGTGTGCGCAATATCGAGTGATTTTATGTGAAAGAAATTAATTTGCAGTTTGAAAAATAGTTTTGGGTAAAAATTATTGAGAATTCTATATTTTTGAGGCAAATTCATGGCAAATGTTAAACTATCAGTTGGTTAATCTTTACTTTCGTTTTAGAATTCGTTTATTTATCTCCTCTTCAGGATTGAAGGAGAATTCATTAATTAGCAAAATAATTTCATGAGCGGGAGCGGAGCAAGCAAAAAAATTCTTTTGTGTATTTTGGGATATGAATTTCTATGCAAATCGTTATTATTTGTCAAGAAATTATGAACCGTAATGATCCCACTTCGTGACATCCTGCTTTAAGAATATCTGAAGGAGGGATTTATCCCCCTAACCCCCTTGATTAAGCCACTGACCGTAGGAGTTATAATTCAAAATATAAGAGATTAAATTCGCTCATTGACTTTCGAGGGCTGCATTTTCTGTATTTCAATTGAAATGCTCATCGAGAATCGAGGGATAACTATTGGGGAAAAAAGGATTTTCAAAATAAATTAGGGATGTTGTTTTCTTGCCGAATTAAAATGTTATTTTCAATCATTCTTACTTTTTTTTCGTAATAGTTCAATACTTAATCCAACCTCATCTACATTCATATCAGTTTTGTTCAACTGGAGGCTTGAAATGTTTGTTTGTTGGTGCATACTCATTTTGGTTCTTGGTTCGGTATTTTGTGTCCCAAGTGCTGCTTTCGAAACGGAAAAAACTCGCACCTACATAAAAAATCGTAAGTGCAAATTTAAGGTGAAAGCAAGCCTATAATGAATATAATTTAAATGATGCTCTTACGAATTTGTATTGTTATAAAGCATCAAGCAACAATTACGTATGGTTTTTGGACTATACTGAACAAGGAATACGATCGTCATCTAAAGAAATACTGTGTGGCAAAATCTAATGATATGAATCAGTTTGAGAACGTGTGTATAGCTGTTGAGTTCTGGCAGGAGTTGAATTCGAGGTTTGTGAGTTTGTTTTCAAGACGGCGATTGTATAATTTACTTTGCCCAAATATAGTACTGAAGTATCTTCACGAAAATTTCAATTCGAGTTTTGGTTCATCGCCTGTTCTGCCATTTTTGGGTAATTTTTTCATATGTTATGGTCTATTTTTGGTATTTTATGTTTGTTGAAATTTGTTGCGTATTAAATAAAATTCAAATTAATCAATCTTAATGAATTTGTGAGATACTTACGGTACGTATAATTACTAAGTATAAAGTAACCTAACATGCGAACTATTTTCCTATGAAAAAAAAAAGTTAACTTTGGTGGGACCTATATGGCAGGCGAAGGAGAAATTTGGAGAAGTTCTTCAATATAGTTTTTTTGGTCGCAGCACTTCACTCTTTTATTTAGCTAGAGAAGCCGACAGTTTTTCTCTTCGATTGGGTAAGATTCATTGCTTGGTTGTCTCGGTTTCAGTTTGCACAGTCAAATCTTCAATCTCGGTTGTGCTTAGAAATTGATGGTTTAAACACATTTAAGCTGCGAACTCGACTTTGAGTGTTTTTACAGGGCGATGCTCGACGCTAGAGCTCAGTGCTCATGTTGTGCTCAGGGTCTTACCACTCATGACCTTCCAAATTATGTAATTTGCCTAACTTACTACTTGTACTTGTGATTATTCTAATAAGGAATAAAAAAATTAGATGCTGAATATCGCAAATTATTCAAGTACCTAGATTTTGAATATTTTACTATTCTGTTTTTCCATATTTTATCTCAAGTTTCGCCATTGCGTTTAACCTTATATTGTGAAGTTTTGATTTTAGTCTTGGTCTAACAAAGTTGAGTTATTTGAGTTTTAATCAGTTCATCACTTTTGATACTTCCAATGGTGAAGTCATAAAACTTCTTAAGTGAAGGTGTAGAACTACTTTGCTACTCATACAAAACCAATTTAAAAATAGAAAATTCTCTAAAAACCAAATAAGAAAAAAAACCGACCTATAAATCACAAATTTTTAAATATTTTTGAATTTTTACATTTTCCTATTAAAGCTGTTCAAATCTCTTAAAATTTTTTTAGATAATACACAAGGAAACCCCCCTGGAATTTTCAACCTAAGAATTATTTAAACAAAAAAATTTATAGTTACAAAAAAAAAAGAAAATAGTTTTTTTTCTGTTTTAAAAACCAATGTGGATACCAAGATGATTTTGTTCATGATATAAAATTGAAAGCATTCTATGATGAAAAAATTGTGGATGAAAAAAACTGTAATAAAACAATGAGTCTTTATCAAATTTTGAAAAATCCTAATAAGAATTGATGGAGTTGAAATAGTTATTTGTGGTACAAGTGTGTAAAGTAAGTGATTTTAATATAGTGATGCAAATCACACGATAGCAATCACCTACTTCGCACGAGCGTCACATACTATTTTTTGTTACACCCCCTCCCAAACAAAAAAAAATTCAACAAGAAAAAATTGTTTTGAATATATGTATTTAAGCAATACAAAAACAACAAATTTTCCTTTGATTCATATATTTTCATTAATTTAATTTCAAGTAGCTAAGAATGTATAGAAATCTTAGATGAAATGTAGATTTAAGTAAATTTTATCTTTTTTCCAGCATTACTAATCCCCGCTTTCTAGCTTAAATTGAGGCCAAGGAATTATTGATTGAAAGAGAAGGGGTTTCTAGATTCCAAAAATGGGAAACATTCAATTAATTTGCATATTTTTTGTTTATTTTTATGCAGCTGAAGATGATTAAAAAATTACATGAAAAGTAAATTCCAGCAAATTTTCTCTTCTTTCCAGAAATGCCAGCGCCACCTTACAAGATTGAATATTGGCTGAGGAATCATTATGTGAATGAGAAAAGGTTTCTAGATTTCAAAAACCTGCCAATTTTTTATTAATTAGCATTTTTTTTTTTTTTTTTCAAAAAGCTAAAGATAATTAAAAAATTATTTGGAAATTTTGTCAATTTTATCCTTTTTCCAACATTACTTATCTCAGCTCTGTAGCTTGAATAGAGGCTAAGGAATCATTCAGTTAAATAAGTGAGATTTGTCTCATAGCTGAAATGTGTTCAATTGAAATGGCAAGTTAATGAAGATTTTTCATCAAGTCCGGATGTGCAGTATAGTATTGGATAACACAGAGTGCGCATGCATAGCCAAGACAATTATTTACTAATCTTAGTAAGTACCAGTCTGCGTATGCGTGGAATTTTACTTTTCAACATTGGTAAAATCTGCTACTTCACATATAGTTAATACGCACAAAAACGTCTGTTTTTGAGCTGGATGTTGCAAAAAATAGAAATTTGGTCAATTATTCTGTATCTCTCATCAGCTTCATGTTCATAAATTTCATTGTTTACAGAGGAGAATAATTTTGTTTTTATTTAAATATTCTGAGAAAGAAATATTTTTGGGACTGATTCTGGACATTTTCCATAGAAACTTCATAAACTGCTGTGTACTGGTAATAGGATTTCAGGTAATATGGGAGAGAAGTATCCATAATCATTATTTTTGGGATTTAGAAAATTTGATGCTAAAAATTGTGTATTTTTCACAAATTCTGAAGTAGAATTTTTCTTGAATGTCAGTTCAGTGATGTGATATTTCTCTCATTCAGGTAAAAGGTAATAAGAAAACAGCTATCATTGGAATCTTCTATCCATTTCAAATTTTCAAGTTGCACTCCTCATCCTAGTTTCCAATTCACTTATTTTTTTATCTGGTAATGGGAATTTTTTTACTATGGAAGTATGAAAACTGATGAAAGGGTAAAGGCTGAATGCTAAAACCAAGGTATATATACTACTTTGTTTGCTAGGTACAATCAATCATTTGGTTATTGTGTTAGTGTGTCTAAAATGATGTCACACGTAGGAAGCTAAATACATAAAATATTATTCTATTTCACGCTCAGTCAGTTTTATGTGTGCTAATGTGCGTGAAATACATCACATGTAGAAAAAGGAAAACCCTCCGTATTACGCACAATCAAGGCTACCTAGTAAAAGTCCATATTCCTTGGCTAAAACGATACTTCTGTACAACCTGGGAATTTCTTATTAAAAGTAATTCTTACAGATACGCTAAGACAATTTTTATGTTATAAATATTTGCATTTTCTATCGATTAGAGATTAATCTTTCTAATATTTAAGCACTGGTCCAACTAGTACCTCAATATTTCTTACATTTTTAAGATAAGCAATGTTTTTGCATGTCATAAGAAATTCTGATTTCTCAGTTCACATAAAGTATTTGAGTATTATTCTTGCATTTGGCCCTTGGTCTTGGTCTTGGTCTTGCACAGTCAAGGTCTAGTCTTGGTTTTGATCTTAGGCCTAGTTTTATAATAGTGGTTTAAACTCTGGTTCGAGTGAACCTTGATCTATGATTCAAACTTGGTTTGGTTTTTCAATTACTAATCAACTGTGGTTAAACTAAGTCTATGTTTTTTTCAACTTTTGCGGTGTTTCTCAAAATATTAATTTTTCATTGGTGGGAATTTAATTTGTAACATTGAAATGCAAAATAAAATAAATAAATAACTAATAACATAATAATATTTTAACGGTATTTAATAATTGGATAATGTTTAGCAACCATATATATTTTCATTTCATCAGTTAAAAAAATATTGTGATGAAACAGCCAGTGAGGAACTTGAACTAGCAATTAAACTCATGGAAATCTTGCGGTAAAGTTGAACTGCGTTTTGGGATGATTGAACTTCATTCCGTGGATTGTAAAACTTCATTTTCCCGTTGAACCTGGTTTAAACCACTATTGAAAAACTAGCCCTTGGTCTTGCATAATCATTCCTTCAAAATGTGCGATACAGAGGCTGAGACTGCAAAATCATCACAAATTTTGTTCGTCTTATACCTTCAGTTTGTAGCATTAAAAAAAAAAAATTTGTGGTGAGAGGAGGTTATTCTATTTCAGTAAAATGTTTCGACCACTGAATGTTTTTTGTTCCCTGTTTTCCAGTCTGTTGGTTTTAGAGAATTTTAGGGTCGAGAGGATTTATTTCTCTAATTGCTCCCTGCGTTCATCACAGAGTGGCACTTTAATCCGTATTCTAGAATGATACTTAAGTAAAGATTCTCTATTTAAGTAATGTTTTATCTGTGACTCCCCTGTGTAAGTATAGGATAAACCTGGTTAAACGAGTACCAAGTCTAACTTGACTATAAGAAACGTTCTATCATACGATGTTTAAGTTTATTCTTTTCTGTCGTAAATGAAGAATTAAGAAACTCGTTACACTAAGATGAAACACACTTACATACTCAGTCTGAAGAATCTACCATTTTTATAAGAAAGTTTTATGGAAACTGGCATTTTCATAATTTTGTAGCTTCTCTATGAGTCCACATTTTCATAATACCCCAAGGTAATCGTGTGATAGTTATCAGAATTTTTTTTTTTATAAAAAAATATATGCTGTATGAATTGCTTGAAATAACATGTCAAGAAGAAAATGAAATTTTGCTACTTTTTGTAAAAATCTTTCATAAAAAGTAACTTTAGTTCCATTAGAAACGTTTGATTTTGGATCGAGCAGAAAATTAAGACTATTTTCAATATCTTTGTCGAAAATGCTTGGCTTTCGTTCTTTTATAAAATTTTTGCGGCGTTCCTTCGTAGATTAAAATTCTGGAACAATGATTTTATGCTATTTTTCATTTTTATTTTTTAATTAGGTATGTTGTGTGGAACATTTAGTACGTTCAACCGTCCAATTTAGCCTTTTAATTATTCTTCGTCTTGAGGCCGTCACACTCGGTCTCATTCACGTATTGGCGTGTTGTTGCATTCAAGAAATGTTTGGATTTTTGCGACTGAGGTAGAATTTTCATACCTTCTCGCCATTCCTACTAATAGTGCGTTGGTGAATTTATGACGTGTAAAACAGAAAAAATATAACGGGTTAAATTTTGTTTTTTTAGCGTCTATTGCGTGTGTATAGGTAGGTATGGTGCCAGGGGTATGAATTTTGTCATTGATTCATTGTGGATACGAGGATGTGTTGACGTTTTTCATCTTATTCCGTAGGTTTCTTCGGTTTGATATTTGTTGAGAGTAATAATTTTTTTTTCTTTTTTCGTTGAGATGACTCGATTTATATTGTAAGTGCTGTAATGATTTGGACAGAAACTAATGTCACTGTTCGGTTTGCTGTGTGTTTCAAACTGGTTATGTAGTGTAAGTGAATTTTCGTATATAATTATTATTATTCATTATCATGTGGAGTGTGGAGAAGTTTCATCGAAAGTGTGCAGTAAAGTTTATGCAGACGTTTTCTGCAATAACCAGCTCTTGACACTGAAAATTTTCCTCCTATTTCCATTTCTTGTCGGCTTACAATTATCAACTTGTCTCACCGCTAAAGAATTACACGAATGCTGGAAAACAAGGTTAAAATGTGAACTTGGTGTTCCATCTTGCTTAAAAAAACGCTGACTGAATGAAGCTCGTGATTCATTTACGTTTTTCAGTGTTGTGAACAACGCTAATGGCGTATATAAACACGACGAATGAATTGGTTTTTCAAAACCTTAAATTTTAAAATTATGTTTTTCTACTCTGTTTTCGCTAAGAAGTGCGTGACGTCAGAATTACAATCGACGTTGCGGTTGGTTGGGGAGAGAGGAAAAGGTATTGATGTAAATTGCCATACAACGAAAAGCATCATTTTTTGCAGTAAACAAACATCGTATTTTTAGCAGATAAGTGTGGATATGGTTTATGACGTCACGCACTTCTCAGGATGAATGGAGTATACACTAATGTTGTCTGAAAAAATAAAATTACTAGAAGAACACACCAATAATGAAATTTATGGTGAGGAAAGGTACCTTGGAATTTTTTGTAGTTTTTGACACGAGTTATTATACATATTTTCAGGGGTGTAGCCAGGATTTATTCAAGGAGGGACATAAAATTATTTTCATGACTTTTTTTTTGCTCGTCATTTTGAAAATTTAGCATCTATAGAACTCGTGTCTGATATTTATTACTAATTTTTTTCCAAATTTAAAAATTACAAACAAAAAAAACAAGGTCGTGTGGGGCAATCGTCCCTTTTGCTTCCCTTGGCTACGCCCTTGCAAATTTTGGAATTTTTTCTGGAGAGAGGAGATTTCGCGAAGATTTAGAGTCTTAGCTGAACCATGCCTTATCTTGACTTCGCTTCTACATAATGCAGATGTACGTCTTTAAAATTAATAACATTGCCCAAAATGAAATAGGTAATAACGTGAATGGCTGGCCATTCGCGTGAATGTCCGTCATGTATGGGCATTCAAGTCATTGACCGGATTCACGACATTGCTCGTAACATATATTTCATTTTTGCTTTGTCATCAGAGATGAGAGAATTTCGTTAAATTTTAGAACAATTTGCTCCATCATCTTCTTTTTTGATGAATATGTACCCAATGCAAACGATATTCTTACTTGTACTGACTTTTGGCATTGGGTAAGTTATGAGATGAGTAATAGCGAGCAGTATCGCCAAAATTATCGTATAATTTATTTCTCTGTTGTAGATTATGGAATTTTGAATTTTCAAGAAATCGTGTATATTTTTTTGTTGGATCTTGTTCAAAATATTAGGATTACTTTTTTCGTTTGATGTAGTTCCGCGAAAAATTGATGAAATTTTATAATTACTATAATTATATTTCGTTTACAAACACATATTTTTTCCGATTTTTCCACCGATACGTAATTCGGAATATTTTGCCATTTTTTTACGTTTTGAGAATAATTCTTCTTTTTGTAACCCCTTCCATTTGTTGCTTTTTTTCTGCCAAAAAATATACGCGTATGCTGCAGTTCTTTAACCCCTTTTTTTTTTATTGTTTGTAAAATTTTTAATTATTGAAGCAATAATAGACCAGGTTCTATATATTTTGAAATTTCGGATAATGAATAGGAATGTTCGAGAAAGTTGTTCTCCGTTTGTGGTCGTGAACATCTTCACAGCTATACCTCATCCCACAGGGTTTAAATGGAATATTTTGAGATTTGTTTAGTTTTTACCCAGTTTGCTTGCATACGGGGCATTAAAATTGACCTCACAAAAGAGTAAGGAGTGGGGACGATGAAAATTATTAATTTCTTAAGAAAAAGAGAACGAGTGGTACAATTATTTTCATTTTGACCTAAATATTTTTTAGTGTATGTGTTTGTGTGTATACATATGTATCATGGTTTTGAGAAAACTATCGGGTGAATAGGGCTGAAATTTTTACGAGAGTTTTTATATTGGAGCAGGTCTGAAATGAGTTTTTTGCCAATCGGTTAATTAGTTTCTGAGAAAACTGAAAAACAAAAAATTCCTGTAAAGATCGTTTTTCTAGTATTCTGAGAAAATGACAAAAGGGATGGAGCTGATATTTTCACGATAGACTTTCTGTATGTTGGTGCAAGTTTCTTAGAAGTTGGGTGCCTATTAATTCAGTAATTTCTGAGAAACTTGGAGAAGAAAAATTTCTGAAAAAAATTTTGTGTTCACAGTTTTGAGAAAACTGCCAAACAAATAATGCTAAAATTTTTACAAAAAGTAGCCATTGTAAGGGAGGAGGTCTGAAAGAAGTTTGGTGTTTATCGGATTGGTAGTTCTCGAGAAAACTGAAAACAAAAATCTCTGGAAAATTGGTTTTTACTGTTAAAACATCAATAGATCGATATTTTTATTAAAGATATGAATAACTGACGATAGTTTTTTGTAATTTTTTAACATAAAACTGTTGGTGCCATCAATCCTCTTCCCATCATACTCCTGCTAACACTCGACTATCATTCTGCAAACACCAGCTACATTGATACTCGTTCTGCCACTCATTCATTCATTTCCTACATACATTCATACTTTGTACTCGACATATTTTCTTTGCTTCCTTTTTTTTTATCATCTTACTTGTAAATCATACAGGACAAAATCATATTCACTCGTAATTAATATCAGGTTTGGTTATCACAGGTATGGTAATCCTAGTCTTGTGGCATTTTAGCTGGGGAGTGTATCTGTTAATTTTTTTTTTACATTTTTTAATTTTCTATTCAGTCACTCCATTAATTATGGCTACTGAATCTAACGACCATGTTTCAAACATTTTTCATAAAACTGGTTATGAAGGATGGCGTGCAATAATAATTTGCATATTGATAGGTAAGGGCTGTCAAGTAACAGTTTTTTCTTGTACAAAAGAGGAAAACTATCTTCTTACTACCAATGAAGAAAGATTTAGGTGCTTTTTGGATTAAATTTTCCAAACTTAGAAAAAAGTAAAAGCTCATATATTTGAAAAACTACATTAGGCATGTACTAAATCATGTCAAAAATTATAATGTTGTCAATGAGAATTTTGAAATTCATGCTAGGTATAGAAATGCAATACCCACAAATCATGGTACTCAAATCAAAATTTCAATCCCTCTAATTGGACCAAAAGAAATGTAATATTCACCAATTCTTAGAGTATTTCTCTAATTTGGCTGAAGAACTGTAGGATGCAGATTACTATCTTCCCAAAGAAGAATATAATTTATTTCTCCAAAAAATTTGATACTTTATTCTTCAAATTTAGAGGCCTTAAACCTTCAAAAGAACTGTTGTACAATTAGTAAAAGTGATTGTATATTGTATTTGAGAAGAACATTCAAAGGGTTTGATCAGCCCAAGTCTTCGTATCAACCCTTGAAAAACAGGAATTTTCAAAACAATCATAACCAATATTCTAATTCTAATTCGAATTATAAGACTACAAATTACCTAAATGATCACAAAAACAAGTCCAAATGACCATCAAATAATAATATTTATCCTGATAAAGTTGAAGCTAACAATAGTTCTAAACCCCAAAGCTCAACCCACTCGAATTCAAAGAATAAGCCAACAGATGAGTTGAATTTTTGAGTTAAATACACAATGATGCCCCATTCCACATGAGATTATTTAGGCTTTGAAGATCTAGCTCCAATGTTCTAAACCCCCCTTCATATCAAAAGTTGAGAAACCAAAAAATCAGTTGCATACTATGTGTTTAGATAATGGAGCAGACAACTATATAGTCAATGACCTCAGCAAACTCATCAACATATACAAATTTGACAATACTTGAAAAGCTCCATGTACTAAGAAAGTTGTCATTGTAAATCCCATTTATGTTGGATTAGTGTACATTAACATCTGCAGTTCTAAAGCAGAATTTACCAATATTCACCTCCAAGAAATATATTATGATCCAAATCTTAGTATTGACATTTTTCAGGTGCTGAGATTATGGAGTCTGTAATATTTAAGATCATTACTGACACAGATCATGCTGATATCATTAACAAACAAACGGGTGTGATTACAATCACCACTCTCAAGATAGGTTCTATGTTCTATATTGATTACAAAATAGTTGAGGAAGATAAGATCTACTAGTATTTGGTGTGCATACCTGTTTCTCAAATAAACAAAAGTCAGGATTTTCAAATAGTTGATCATTATATAAATTTGAATACAAAAGAAGAGTGTGAAGATGATCCATAAAGTGTACAGGAAATCATTAACACAACACAAAATTTATAAGATGCTGAAGTGGAAACAGCCAGACAAGAGATTGAAACTGAAAGTGAAGATGATTTAGTTAGTGAGAATGTCAGAATGAATAGTAAGCATAAATGAAACATAAATAAGTCTAAAATACTTCAGCACAAACAATTAGGACACCTAAGTGGCAAAAGCTTAAAGGTTATGTCTAAAGTAGTTATATGTATACCTGAAAATTTAATATTCTGATATGATGACTTTGCCATATGTGAGATCTGCATTAAAGTCAAGTTATCTAGATAGAAGTAATCTTATCAGATATTATGGGTTCAGTTCAGAAAGCCTATTAAAAAATTTATAATTACCTTTATTGATCATTATTTGAAGTACACGTTAGTATTTCTAATTTAGAAAAAGTCGGAAGGATTCCATAAATTTAGGGAATATTATCAATTATACTGTACAAAATTTCCAAAAGACTCTATAGCCATTCTTGAAACTGATCAAGCAAAAGAATATCAAGATTTGAAAATGATCTAGTTTTGCTTCAAAAAAGGAATAACGCTTATGTTTGTTTTTTTTCTTTTTCATTTATTTCAGTTATCGAGACCATTTGCCGAAGATGAAGCTTTAATAAACAAGAAACTTCCAAAGGAATTGTTTCTCAGGTAGCATTTTGCTTCGCTCACGTACTGGTTCGATAATTTTTAAATAAAATTATTAATTTTAGTTGAATGCGCATTTGTTAAATTGTATTACTAATTTCTCGGTGAATTTCATCTTGTAGCGTGTTTCTTTGAATAAATTCACAAGCTTATCAGTGCCTTGTGTACAATTACTCACTATAAATGTTATTTTAGTAGAAATTTGTCGATCTCTTTTTGTTTACAATAAATTTTCAATCATAATATATTGCAAAAAACCCTATTAAAATCACCATTAAGGTTGGTTCACAATTAATGAGAATGGGAATGTGAATGTGAATGTGAAAGATAAAAGTACCTTAAAAATGAAGGCGATCATATTAAGCCGCAAATGAGAACTGCCTGAAAACATGAATGGGAAAGATGATTCAAGTTCATCTTTTCTGTTCTTGTTCTCAGATTTTTTTATTGCGCCTGAGTAGTCAACTTTCTTATCACCTATGATTCACAATATCATTACCCTTCTTGTCCTTGTCAATAACTCATTCCCATTCCTGTAATCTATTACCTCGATTAATCAATTGATCGAGTTTTGCTACCAGATTTATTTTTGCAAAATTAATTGGAAAGTGGAGGCATAAGATACGCATTCTGGTGGCTAAAATATTAATCGGCTGAAAACAGGATAATGGATGAAAATTGATATAAATGTATTGATCTTGTAATGTAAATATTTCTTTTAAAAATGGGTTTTTATTGTTACAATTGGGTAGAATTTAAAGATTATCCTCTAATGAAGTGATCATCCATATTAAAGTTTTTCCCATTCTCAGAAAATCAATTTAAACTCTTCTTTTCTTATAGAAAAATACATAGAAAAATTACATCGTCCTGTTTTCTGACTGTGATAATACAAGATGAAATTAGCAGTCTTGGAGCCTCCACTTCCCAATCGATGAATTGAATATCATTCAGGCTTGGGTAAGAATCACAAAATTTTTATAAAATAGACATTTCATATGAGGAAAATCTTACTGGTTAGCTTTTGCAGAAGAAACATTTTCTATTCTATCTCAAACTTAATGTGTATTAAAAAATTAATTTTGCAAGTTGTGTAAAAAATGGTGAAATCGATTGTTTGAAATAATCGATCAGTCAAACAGAATACGAATAATCGCGCATTACTATGTGAAGCAAAAACTCCATATAGTATTATCTTTTTCTCTCCAAATACACTTTTGCATAGTTACCCGCCGTAAAACTGTGCGGCTTTTAAAAAATGACATCACGAGTGAATTCTCTACATCGTTTATCGATGTAGCTTGTTTCTGTTTATGAATTTAGTGTTAATTTTTCAGAATTTTCTCCTACCTGGACGTTGTATCGCTATGCCGATGCGCTCAAGTGTCAAAATCATGGAACTTACTTGCATTAGATGGCAGTAACTGGCAACGTATAGATCTTTTTGAATTTCAGACCGATGTTAAAGTATGTTAGATGTCAAATTTTTTGAATAAAAGTATAACTAAGAGTTACTCATAATATGTGATAATTTTCGCTGTGTAGGGTCCCGTCATCGAGAATCTATCGAAAAGATGTGGTGGTTTTTTGCGAAAATTAAGTCTAAGAGGATGCAAATCTATTGGCGATGGATCTATAAAGACACTGGCTTCGTATTGCAATAATGTAGAGGATATCAATTTGAACGGTTGCAAAGACATTACCGATAAGTATGTTGTTGTTTTTTATTATTTTTATTTTATATTGGAGTCTGGCAATGTATCCATTTTACCCAATCAATGTGTGTGGAGGAGGGAATGAGATGATTGAAATATGGTGGCCTCATTGGCATTATTATTCTGTTATGATCTGATTTTGCTGCACATCATTCTCCCTGTACATTTGTTAATTGTGTACCTGCGTCTGAAAATGATGGAGGCAATTTCCTCTGGTTAAGAATGCAACCAAAAATCAAATTTTTAAAATTGACATTTGCGAGGTCTCTGCATTAGAAATATGATAGATAATAATATACCTGGCTCGTTACAGGAAAATACAACTATTGCATTTAGTGCAGTGGCGGGACCTGGGGGTGAGACCTGTGGAAAAGCATCAATCCTGAGTCGTAGATCACAAATACATAGGTTACTCAAATTCTTCTGTACATAATTTATATATATATATATACATAGAAAGCCCGGAAGCGCCGCTTGCAGCGTTTTGGCTTGAACCGATCCACAACTTCTTCTGGCGCAATGAATGGAGAAAAAAGTTGAAAATATCTCTTCCACGCTTCAACAAAGAAAAAAGAAATTTACCACCTTCTCTTCTTTCATTCTTTTTATTTGTCAGCTGTTTGGCCATGCATGATTAAAAAAAAAACATCTCTTGTGTTTCTCTTTCTCATTCTTATTCTTTCTGACGCATGCGCATCGTATTTAGGGGAATAATTTTGTCCGAATAATTTTGTCGAATTAATTTCTGCCAATGAATTTCCAACTGTACGTTTATTATAGTAATTTCCACTCTTTGCTCATTTTGGTACTTTTTGGGAGTCTGTGGTCTCCGATGTTTGATCTATGGCAATGAAACTTGGGGTAATGTTGGAAGTTTTCATGGGTTACACATTCGTGTTAAAATTTTTGAAATTCATCCGCTAGTTTTGGAGGAAGTGGTTCTCAAAGTGTTACAAACCTACCATGTTGTCATCACGATAACTTCCGTAGCTTAAAATTTTTATGGCAGTTGGAGACTATTAGGGACTGCAGGTTTGGCATTGAATTTGAGCGAAATCGGTCAACTGGTTTTCGAATGGCAGCCATTACAAAATTTGATAGTTTGAAAATACACACTTACCGCGGTTGATGCGCAGCAGAGATTTTTTTTTAATTTTTTTGACGTTAGTACTCTTATACGGATTGACTTCGGTAGTTTATAATTGAAAAAACGAGTAACTTTTTGTGGAATTCAAAATGTGTGAATTTTTTCGATTTCTGCATCTCTGAAAATTTTTTATTTCTGACCATTATTATTCCCTTCTTTTGTGTAGCGTCTGTATAGTTTAAGAATTAAATAGATAGTTTTTTTAACAATTAATTTAAAATCGAATTATTTTTTATCAAAATTGTAGCTTGTAGGAATATTGACTGAAATCTTGATGCGTTTCGAATAATCCGAATTTCGATCTAACTGAACACTTCATACCACGAAGAACGTTAAATCTGGATTTTATGTGATTTCTTTCTTAAATTTTCTTTGTGAATGCGGAGCGTTTCCACTTGTCGCAGTTATATTTCATATTTTTCGTATTTCGGAATGAATATGCCTCTCCGAAATTGGAGCCATTTGTTTGGCTTTTTCAGTTTCTTTAAATTACCATTTTTGTGTATAGTTGACTTGCTAATGAGGTATTGAAATTGACCTCACGAAAGGTTGGATTTAGGGATGATGGAAACTATGCGGTTCATGATACAACAAAATAATTGGTGCCATTTTCCCGTTTTGACTTAATTTTGTTTTACATGCATACTTATGTATGTATCGCCTAAATTTTGTGTTCACCGTTTTGAGAAAACTTCAAAATAGATAGGCCTGAAATTTTCGCGAGAGATAGTCCTCATATGGGAGTAGGTTTGAAAGTAGTTTGGTACATATTGGTCAAGTATTTTTGGACAAAACTGGAAAGAAAAAATTTCCTAAAAAAGTGGTTTTTGAGAAAACTATGGAAGTGATAGGGCTTATTTGCAATAAGTTGCCTTGGTGCCCATTAATGCAGTAGTTTCCAAGAAAACTGAAAAAGAAGAAATTGCTGGAGAAAATAGGTATTTACGGTTTTGAAAAAACTATTAAAGGGATAGGGCTGAAATTTTCATTAAAGGGTAGTCTTTATGTGGAAAAAAGTCTGAAAGAAGTTTAGCGCCTGTTGATTCAGTAGTTTTGGAGAAATGGCAAACTGAGTTTTTCATCAATGTTATGCTAGTGTTTTTTTCTTCTTTTCTTTTTTTGAAAATTATTTCGTAACAAAATATAAAATGGCGAATTCATTTTTATTTCTGGAGTAATCGAATGATGGTAAAATGTGGGTATTTGATGGTCTACTGTATATTGTGAAATTATAGGTGAAATTTAGTTTATCAACAAAGAAAAAATGGAAAACTTTATTCACCGTGCAGAGCCTGGAAGGCAAAGCCCTCTTCCGCTGTTTTTTTGCAAATATTAGAAATACTACTCATCCGAAACTACCCGGCTGGAATGAAAGTTTTGCATTCTCATTCTACTTAACTTTAGTATAATTATAATAAAAAATTGGAAAACTTATTTCATAATTTGTTAACACCAGTAAATAATGTAAAATGTGCTTGTAAAATTTTATTAAAATGAGTCGTATTCTTAGAATTTTCAAAAAAACAGTGGAATAGTGCTGAACCTTCTTGACTCTATCCTTTTATGCCGGGGCATACGTAGTTTATTTCTTTATTTGTTAACTTATAAATTTGAATTGACTTTCTGATGTTGACAGCACATGCCAGTCACTGAATCGGTATTGTCGCAAACTACAGCGTCTCGACTTGAACTCTTGCGCCGCGATTACCGACCTGTCCTTAAGAGCTCTGTCCGACGGCTGTCCTTCCATCACTCACATAAATATTTCTTGGTGCAATAACGTAACAGATGCTGGTATGTAACCCGTTCGCAGGTAAACAAAGTCGATTAATTCGAGCTCTCGTGTGTATTGATTTACCCATACTTGCTCACCCCTGCAAATACTGTGTCTTTTCTTCCCTTGAAACTCTCACAATTGATTCAGCACAAATGAGTTTGAACCGATTTATTTTACTTTTGTAGGTGTCGAAGCAATGGCTCACGGTTGTCGGAAAATTAAATCATTTATAGCGAAAGGTGTTATCCAATTAACAGACCGTGCCATTAGTAGTCTAGCTCAGTCGTGTCCCGATCTCGAAACGTTAATTTTACACGGCTGTAACGTGAGTACGCCGTCGCATGAAACCGGTGCGAATGGCCGGCTAAATATTTGAATCATCTCGAATTTTACGGGAGTTTATTCCGTTCTTTCAGAATTTGGAGGACAAAGCGGTAATTAGTTTGGCGGAAAATTGTAAAAATTTGCAGTATTTGTGTCTGTCCGGTTGCAATCGTTTAACTGACGCGTCGCTCATCATTTTAGCCCAACAGTGTCATCATCTCAGCACGTTGGAAGTGGCTGGTTGCTCCCAGTTCACAGATACCGGATTTCAAGCTATGGCAAGGGTACGTTGTCACCATTGTAGTCACTTTAGTAGTGGTGGCAAGTTATAAAACAGCTGTATAAGGATTCCAATAGGTGATGGTGACCACATCCTGGTCGCTGGAACTGCCCCCTCCAAAGCATAAAATAAGCTGAAACTATCCTATGAACAGTGATAGTGCCGGCGTTATTTCATGCTGGAGCGTGGTAGCCGTAAAAAGTTACAGATACTAGAATCGATAAATCGCTAATAATAGATAATTTATAGAGTATACTTCCAGATAAGGGATAAAGAGACCTTTGATTTGATACTCGTATCATGATTGAATGAAAATTTCCTGGCGCTCTAGTGATGTTTAGTGGAAATTCCTTAAAATATGCTCTGTCCCCTCTCGAAAACAAGAGAATATGACGAGAGGAGCAGATGTGGAAGAATGGTGAAAACATTTAACTGGGTTAACGATTCAATGGTAGAAACAGGGGATTAATAGGAAGTAAGCCTTCGTCCACAAATGAATAAAAAACAGGCTAAAATGAAAAAATCACGAATAATTCCAATTTAAGAAACTTCACTCGTATTTCTGTTATTGTTTTCTTCGTTTATATAACACATTTGTGTGAACAGACTTTTTGCATTGTTTTCCTTTTTCAATTCCTTAAATGCTGTTGTTATCTCTTGCGAAATACTTTATTTGCGTTGTTATTTGCTCGTCAAAATGTCATTACGAGTTTGTTATCTGAGCTAAAGTATCATGTTTAAATATAATAATACGTTAATTGGCTACTAGTTACAAGCTGAATGATTGGTAGAATTCAAGTGTATTAAGAAATCATTACTTTTAAAAGAAGAATCGAGGGGAAGGTTTATCTGGGTGTGCAACTTTGACGCAATATTCAAGGTTAGCAACACTAGCCAACATTAAATATTGAAAACTGTTTCGCGGTTGATTGAACTCCCAGAACCGAATAACAGATAGAAGTGATAAAACCAAAAATTCTCACATAAATTACCTTTTACGTTTGAAGATTTAAAAAATATTTCAACTTTGACGGCTTTCACGAAATTTGTTTGATTGAAATTACAAAATGTAACGGTATAATTGTTACAAAACGTACACGACACATATATTATTTTACTTATAGTGTATATTTTAGAAATATGTACATGAAGTGTATTATAATGTACAAGAGAAGATGTTGGTAGAATAATGGTAAGTTAATAATTGAATAGGCTTAACTCTAAGGGTATGGATTCGAATGAAATATACATTGGTGTCCTGGGGGATATACAATGTGATTGGTTGCTATAATCTACGTAATTTAGAGTGAGCCAATAGAATAACATGCTTATGACATAAAATGGGTGTAGTTACAATTTTAAGAGGAATTAAGAATATTGCTGAATTGTCTTTTGTATTCAAGGAATAGATGACATCATTATGTTTAGTAAGAGAATATTATATTAGTTAGAAAAGGTGATGTCATGATGCAAGTCTTGATAAGTCTTACTGACGTCATTTTAGACAGGATGTAAGAATGAAATTATATACGAAATGGAGATAGAGGAATAATTGTTAATAAGATACGAAATATATGGTAGAATAGAAAATGATATAAAATTATCATTACATAAAATTCCGGGGGAATTTTGAAATTCAAAGTTTAGGAGAAAGTTTGAATTTAAAAATTCGGATAAGATAAATTATAGAAATAAAAAGGATAAAAGGAATAAAAGAGAGAAAAAAAATTTTTTTTTTTGTTATTTTAGGATCATATGGAAATTTAAAACAATATTTTGAATATAAATATATGGTCTGTAAGTTAAATTATAGTTTACAATAGAAACTAAATTCGATAAATACAGATGTGACAATATACGCTTATAAATAAATCTTTAATAATAATAATACAATTATTTTTCACATTTTTCTTCAATACATTCAATATTATTTTCATTAGTATTTTCAATAAATTCAATAGGTTTTGTAATTTCATCAATAATTAATTGTTTAACATGTTTACTCTCTAGAGGTTTTCTAATTTTCATAATAAAAAGAGATATAATAATAATAATAATTATAGTAATAATACATAACCAAATAAGTATAATAATATTTAGAAGAGAAATAGAGTTTCGATCACCAAATTCTTGGATTTTGATTTGGGTTTTATCAAGTTTTACCTTAAGGTCATTGGTTGATAACATAGGAGAGAAATTAGGAATGAACATAGTCCAATTAGGGTTATAAGCATTAATGCTTGGAAGGGAAATGGTTTTCTTAATGTCTGAATCAATAATGACATTATAGTCCGTCCATAATAATGGAAGGTGATGTTCGATGAGAATGTCATCGGACATATCTCGGGAGCAAGGAAAACCTATCGGAATAATTATTTCCGAATAACCATCATATTCAGTATTAATAATTTGGACGTGGCAAGGTACTGTTAAAAGAACTGTACCAGGGAATGATATATTGATAAAGATATCGAATGATTTTTTAGAAGTAGTGTCAAATGCACTGATATTGGAAGGGTTTGTAATTGCAAATTTGTTTTCAGCAATTTGGAATACAAGGGTTTTACCATGATTTATTTCACAACGGAATGCACACGATTTGATTAATTCATTGTACAATTTTTTAAGGAATAAGGTTTTCGCACAAGACGAAACCTTATCGGATCCACGATTGTCAGGAAGGAAACAAAGGGGTTTTTCGGGATTACAATAATGTAGATCAGTACCAGTAATGTAGTGAACTGAGTCGTCATCAGAATTATGGACAATGATTGAGGGTTCTTGATCCCAAGAGCATAATTGATCATTGTGTGATTTGAAGGTTAATGGGATGAATTTATAGACATAGTAATCAGAATTTCTCTGTTTGACAGGAATTTTTAGTTCTATTTCAAGGTTGTCGTTATAGAGGTTGCAGTTTATTAAATCTAAATGATAATAATTAAGATAATCATAAGTAGGGATTGTAAGTTCAAGGTTATTTTTCAATAACAAGGGAATTAATTTGTTAAGATCTTCTTTGAGTGTATCAGTTGATACAATACTAGAGGGTAAGTTATGGTCTTTACAAGCATTTAGGAAATACTGAATATTCATCGAGTGAATAAGGTATGCATCTTAGTATGTACGAATAGAGTTATCAAAATTGGAGATTTCTCCAACGATATACACTTCGTTAGAATATTTTTCAATGGTTTCATCGAATGCAGCTTTTGCAACGAAGAAATCATCGTAGAAGTGTTGGAAATTTTGGGAAAATGATTTGAAGTTTTCCGTGACATTGAGTAAAGAGGAATGATCTGATATGACTCTTTCCTTTAAAACATCATATTGGTCTTTAAGAGAAAGTTCGTTTTCCATGAGGGATTGTCCATCTCTGTACGTGAGTACACGACAGCAGATAGAAAGAAGATCTCCAAAAAAGTCTCTGACTTTATCGATAGCATTGTCACGTTTAATACAAAGAGGATGGGGTTTAGGGGCAAAATCTTGAATTAACGCAAGATTATTTTTGATTAGTGATTCGAAAAGTTTTTTGTATCGCATGCTAATTTTATGGAAACGACATTTAATTTCGTCCCAATTACAATTATCGTTGTAATTGCTATAAATATTCGTTCTGATGAAATCAGCAGAGTCAGTTAAATTAAGCTGAATGCTATACAGAATTGGGATCGTTTGTTGATAGACTCGTATTCTTTCGTATTCTTCGAAATACGCTCCTATAGACGCTGTTACAGTCGGAATTGCCGATTTGTGAACATGGTTCAATTTGACTGCAAGCAAAATATGAGATGTTGAGATGGAGACCATAAAAAATAAAAATGACCATCTGCAACATAGAAAAATGCAACGTATGACAAAACCATGGGTAGAAACTAAAAAAGAAATTTCGTGAGAACGAAATATGAGATTTCACACGTGAATAAGATGGGAAAATAGGAAAATTAGAATAGGCGAATAAGATCGAAATTTTCTCAGAAAAATATGGATTTTATGAGAAAGAGAAGATGTATTGAAATTTTTTTGAGAGGAGTTTAGTTCGTTCTTGGAGTTTCGAGTGGTTCAGATCTAGATTAATAACCAGAGTGATTTTTAATTTTTTTCGATCAATAATTATTTTCGTGTTTCACAATTTATTCGTACTGTTGCAATAAAAAAAATTTTATTTACGATTTTAAAACTTTTTACTACAACAATATTTTAATTGCTATATCCGAATAATAATAAATTTGGATTTATAAAATTCGCGAATTCGCGATTAATTTTTCGGACAGATTTTGTCAATTATTTCGGTTGTTCGCGTAAATGCGTGTTCGTGTTCACTCGGTTCCTGAGATTAATTTAGAAAACGCAATCGAAAGAATGCAGAGGGAGAGGAAAATGAATTCGATTCAAAACACATTTAAGAAAATGAAAATAACATCGAAAATAAGAATACAGAGAGAACAAGTTGTTCCGAATTTCATTCCAATTGGGAATCTGATGTAAAAAAGTATGTACAAAATCTTGGTTTAAGGAGTTGTTTGGATGGTAGGATTTTTCCGTTGGGTGGGATTGCCTTGGCTGACGAAACAATAACATTCGACGAAATTACCCTAGACATGTTTTCCACATGGATAGGGTGTCGATGTTATCGGCGGGCATTATCCGTGATACATCGTCAGATGTGGATGATGGTGTGGTTCATCACTCATCCTAATCAGGTGGGTTGGCAAGATAGTATGCAACAACAATGGGGGTCTTCAGATCACATCAATTTTAAGGCTCGGGGTTGGTTGCACATATCCGATCTGGTCGTATGTGAGGAATCGGAAAGTTTTGTAAAGGGGTTACTATCCTCTTTAACTCCGTATTTTCCTAATGGTTATACTATCAAAATTGGTTGATCATTCGTGATGACACGTTCTTATGAAGTTGAACAAGTGGATGTGATATCAATGTCATTTATGACAGCTATCATTGCATCCCTTGTAATGATACAACATGAGACAAATGAGATCGTCGAGTGTCGATTTTTGCATTTAAGATACGTTGACATTGGTCAGCTTATCTTACCCAAAAATTTCGGGCGGTTTTCACGATATATCCAAGAGTGTTGGGGATCTCATGTGGAGATTAAATCCCATGAAGGTCTCATCGTTTTAAAAAGGATATTAAAACCTGAGATGAAGACTGCTCTGAAAAATATTTGAGAAAGGGTAATAACCGGACATACAGACCGTCGGTATCCATTTATATTTAATGGAAGCTCTAAATTTTATGAGGAGTTGCATGCAACTATATTCCGTGATCTTGATTATGTGCCATCCACAAGAAAACAAACCTCAGAAAAATCTACTCAGGTTGACATGGATGAGGAGATTGCTGGACCTAGTACATCAAAAGATGGTAAGGCAGCGACTCTGACAGTCAATCCTGGGCAAAGGTGCATATGGAATCACAAATTGGAAAAAATCAACCGAGATTCCACTAAGTTTTGGACAGATTTGAAGGTTATTCAGTGGAAGGACACAAATAACAAGTGCCTAAATAGAGCCGTGACTCCTGAAAATCCTCCACCATCACCACCACAATGTCAGGGGTGTTCGAGAGAGGAAGCATCAATTGAGAAAAATAAAGAATTGATGAATCTTCAGATTGTCGAAAGGAATGCTATTTTAGCAGCATCACCTGCTGTAGAAGACAGCAGCAAGGAAGAATGTGAGGACGACAATTTGCCTCCGTTGGGTTGTGGGCGGAGTATTTTTCATTTTCGGGCAGTTCCTCAATATCGAAATTTCAATATAGGAAGAGGTCCTGCAATCATTCGGGGAATGCGGGGAAGAGTTCCAGCACTTTTCATTGCCAGGCAACCTGCATTGGCCAGACGAGGTCACACGGCAAGACCAGCTTAGGATTATCCAAGATATTAGAAAGCTTTGGTGGTGTCAGCATAAAATACGCACATAAAGGTAAGACATAAAAATATACAAATTCAAAAGTAATTTAAATAAAAGGTGAATATTGGGATAATAAAATAAATAAATATTTAAATTGATCCATGTTGCAGAGAAGAGAGAGAGAAGAGAGAGAAAATAGATAGAGTGTATTTTTCCTATTAAGGAGAAATTTAGAAAAAAAGGTATGGGAGAGAGTAGGATTTGTGAAATTTGGATAAAACTATAACTACATGAAAGAAATAAGATAATGTATACACATGTAAAAATAATATTAATAATAAGTTGATAATATTTATAGAAACAGATAGAGGAATAAATATAAACAGTATAGGTATCAAAAGGGAAAGGATATAGAACAATATGTATAAATATTATTTACAAACTTTTTTCTACAGGTTTACTACGCTGAAGACTGACTTTAGTATCATTTTTACTATCTTCTTTATTTTCACTGTCTGTAGCATCTTCGATAGTTGGTTTGTCATTGATGTAGGAAATTAGGAGTTTGTTTTCCTTTGTTTGTGTTATGTCATTATGCATCGTATCTTTCGGCTGTTTAGTAGATATACCTTTTTCGGTTTTAGGATGATTGTTTTTCGGTTCATCTTTAACCTTAGGTGGTATGAAATATTCATTATTGTTTGTAGGACGTTCCGTATAAGGGATAAGACGTCTTACATGAATATTTTCATCTACATTATTTTCGTCATTTTCATACAAAATTCTAACTGTATAATTCAAATCTGAATTTTTACTCACGATACGATAAGGTCCACGAAATTTAAATTTGCTTTTGCGACATTCTTACTTTGACGAATTAAAACAAGATCGTTCGTTTTAAATTCTTTCAATAATTTGTTCTTGTTATAGTACTGAGAGTTTTTTTCTGCAGCTTGTTGTTTTAGTTCGGGTACTTGATCTTTTATTTTTTGCAATTCTTTAAGAGTTGTATTCCGTTGATCGAGTGATGTTGGTATTTGTATTTTGTATTTGTCATCAAATAGCGTTCGAGGTTGATAACCGTGAAGAAAGAAAAACGGCGAGGTATTGTTGAGGTAATGAATGGGTGATGTGTTATATGCAAACACAACACTAAAAAGTGTATCAATCCATTCTTCTTCCGTCTTTGGTTTATACTTAGATAGACATTTTTTAATAATTCCATTCGTTCGTTCGACTAGTCCTTGAGTTTGCAGACTGTAGGCTGATGAATGTATTATGTCTATGTTCTGATCTGCAAAAATTATGTACAAGGTCGTTATGGAAATGTGTACCGTTATCACACGTAATGATCTTAGGTTTACTGTATGTAGTCATAATTTTTTTAATAAGTTTAACGACGCTTATAGCATTGGGATGTCGTACAGCTTCTATTACACAAAAATTTGTGCATTTGTCAACGCCAACTAGAACATAATTACGTTCATAATTATTGTCAAATTTCCCAATGAAATCAATTTCGATATGATGAAATGGGTTAAATTCCTTGACAGGAATTGGTTTCATCATTCCGATTTCTTTCGGATTTCTTTGTTGTAGTTGGCATTCATGGCATGAATTAATATACTCGTTAACTTTTTTTACAAGTCCTAGTATAAAATATTTTGATTTAATTTTCTCAAGTGTTTTTTTACGACCAAAATGTCCTCCTTCAGAAGGATTATCATGCATTTCTTTTAAAATAGATGGGACTAATGCATCTGGAATGATTGGTACAGGTGAAAATGGGTTATTATTAAAACTTCTTTTTGTACATGATGTCATCATCACCTATAAAATATTTATGGGCATGGCGTTCTATTTGTTTCACTAACGCACGATCATCAATAAAATCTTGGTTTAGAAATTTGTATACTTGTCCCCAATAATTGTCTATTTGTTGGTAATCAGCTAATGTTTCAAGGGGGATATCTTTTCCATAAAGTAATGTTTTTATTGATTCTCCAGTAATATGAAATTTAGGGATTTCATTTTCTTTAATTCCATTTTTGTCTTTTTGATATCGGATCAAAATTATGGTTTGAAAGTAGATTGGTGCTTTCTTTTTTCAATGATGTAATTTTATCTTGAATTTTTTCTTTATTTTGTTCGGCTAGTTTTGTTGCTGATCTTGTTATAGCATTAATATTTTTGTCTGTTGTCATGAATTGTCCATTTTCAAATCTTATTGAATCTTCATTGTCTTTGAAAGGTCGAGACAGAAAATCTGCCATGACATTTTCTTTTCCTGAAATATGTTTAATATCAAACGTAAATTCACTGAGTTTTGAGATAAGTCTTGCTAATCTGGGAGATGGAGTTTTAAAACGATGTTGATACATCAATGGTTGATGATCTGTATAGATTATAAAATCTGTTCCAAGTAGAAAGTCTCTGAAATGTTGACATGATTTCGTTATTGCAAGCATTTCAAGATCAAAGGAACACAGGTGTTGTTGGTTTTTGTTTAGTTTTTCAGAAAAATATCCTGTAGTGTATTTTTTGTTTGTGTCGGGATCAATTTGACGACATACTGCTCCTATAGCATCTTTGGATGCATCAACTTCTAGGAAAGTTGAAGTTTCTGGGTTATTAATTTGTAGGACAGGTTCTGATAAAAGTATATTTTTCATGTTTTCGAAGCATTGTTGGTGTTCAGGTAACCAAACAATTTTTTCGTTCGATTTACTGTCTTTTCCTTCAAGGATTTTTAGAAGGGGTAACATTTTTTTCATAAAGCCAGATATCATTTTACAATTGTATCCAGCCATTCCAATAAATCTTCTCACTTCTTTTAGCGTTCTTGGTGGTTTCATATTTTTGATAGCTTCGATGTTTTTAGATAATGGTTCTAATTTTCCATGACCAATTTTATGTCCTAGTAGTTCTATGGAGTCTTGCATAAAAAAGCTTTTCTTTGTTTTTACACGAAAGTTGAATTTTTTGAGTCTTGATAGAATTTCTACAGTATTATTTAAACATTCATCGAAAGTTTCTCCAAAAACACAGATATCGTCAATATATACAATTACTTTTTTCCATAGGATATCATGAAAAATGTCAACCATAGCTTTTTGAAATACTGAAGGGCTAAGACTTAATCCTTGTGGCATGCTGTTGAAAACATAACCAACTCCTTCAATGTTGATTCCAGTGATAGGTTTTGATTGTTCATCGAGTGGTAGTTGAAAATATCCAGAGTTAAGATCTATGATAGAAAAGAATTTTTTTGTTCGTAAATGGGGCCATATAGAGTCTATTCTTGGGACTCTTGTTCTATCTTTTTTTATTTTGTTATTTACAGCTCTGTAGTCAACTAAAGGTCTGAAAGATCCGTCTTGTTTCTTTTTCAGAAACATAGGTGATTCGTATGTTGATGGTTGTCTTTTGAGAACTCCAGCTGTTTCCAATTCATTTATTTTTTTCAACCATTCCATTCTTTCTTTGTAAGTCATTTTATAATTTCTTCTTACCACAGGGGTATTGTCTTTAAGATGAATATGGACTGGTGGTACTTTAGCTAATGAAAGGTTTTTTGTAGAGTGTGTAAAGATATCAACATAGTCTTTAATTTTATCAATTGTTATTGATCTTTGTTCAGGCGATAGTTTGTTTGATATTTTGATTTCAACAGGTAATAGCAGGGATATTGTTAGGAGTATTGTTTTGGACAGCATTTTGATTTAGGGTTTGATTTTGATTTGGATATGATTGATTTTGGTTTGGATATGACATAGGGACATACATAAATGGGATTTGATTAAAGTTGTTAGGATATTGTTGGAAATTATTATAATTATTACGAAAATTTCCACGAAAAATCTGTTATTTTGTCCACGGAAATTATTTCCTCTGTAGTTTTGGTTTTGGAAACTATTGGTTTTGGAAATTATTTTGATTTTGAGGTAGAGTGGGAAAATTATTTGAATTATTATTATTATTAACATTGTTATAATTATTTCCATTATAATTATTATAGTATCCACGTCCTCTACCTCGTCCTCTGAAATTTCCTCTGAAATTATTTCCTTGGTAATTAGAGTTGTTAAATTGTCTATTTTGTGATGTGTTATTTTCATTATTTTTGGAACTTGTTACTGCTGCGGCTAATTTTCTTATTTCCGAGATTATTGTATCATTGTTAGTGATACTGGTTTCATTAATTGTATCATGTTTTTCATCAATTTTCGGACTTTCGGTAACATTGTCTTTTTGGACAATATTGATTTGTTTTTTTGATGACGTTTTAAATTTTTTAATTCTTCATTAGCTTCTTCCATAGCTATTCTATATGTTTCGAGTTGTTTTTAACTTTTCAAGTTCTGATGCAAAAA
>WOFM01000357.1:30537-110094 GCA_011428145.1 Ericerus pela
TACCCCTACACCACCCCGAAAATTAGAAATTCAGAAACCAAATCAAATCTGCTTCGTTCGGTACTTATTCAAAGAAGTTTTACTTGAATAATTATTGAATGACGATTGATGAATCATCATAAATTTATAATATTGATATGGAAGGCGAGAAATTTTATCCGATTGCGATTGACAATTAGCGTTTAACTGATAATTTTGATTCGTGATTAATTATCCATGTGTCATGAACCGGTATAGTTAGTACTCAGTATCAGCGTCTAGATAGATACCATTACCCTATTACCACTTTACTGTCTGTACCTCTATTAAGATTAAAGGCTCTTTTCTAGTAATTTGTAAAGAGCCTATTTTTATCTTCAAAGTTGTTCTGACCTCAAAATATTGTAATGTTTTGGTATATCTAACTGTGATTCAAAGTGAAATGTCACGTGATTAAAATCAACATTCGAATTGATGTGAGGCGGTGATGACGAGGAACGAAAAAGAGTAAGAGAGAAGTATTCACGAGAGAATTTATTAGCAGACTAAATTTACATTTGGAAATAAAATATGAATAAGTACGCAATGGCAAAGCAACAGCGATAGCGGATCGAGAATGGTAGGGGAAGCACTTCGTGACGAGAGTGTACGTGTGACATATATATATAGAATGACGTGATGATGATGACGAATGAGATAAGGTGGGATTTCGTATCAACACCCCCCTGAAATTTTACCGATTGAATTCTTCATCGTGTTTGATGCTGAAAGTTAATGAATTATTGTTATTACAAAAAAGATATTAAATACAAAAATGATATATGGATAATAAAAATTTTTAAAAAAATTCACATCTTATTATTAAGGTAACTTCAATTTCAAAAAAAATTTTGTCCGCTGTGCCTCGAAAAATAAATAAACGAATATAAATAAATAAATAATATGTAAATATATAAATATGGTAACATGCAATGATTAATATTTGACGTATATAATTGTATATGGTATCTCTAAAAAAAATAAAAAACAATTAAAAAATTTCAAAAATGGTAACATGCAAAAAGTATTCGTATATATAAATGACTAATACATTATAAATTCAGAAGTGTGCTCGAAAGTATTCTCGAACATTTACGAGTATATGATAGACGAAAAAAATAATCACAAAAAAATAAAATTAACAAAGGATTTCCGAGGTACATGATCGTTTATCGGAAACGTTACGTTTTACAATTTTTATCTGTATTCGGCATGTAATAGTATGAAGCGATAATATACGATGTCCGTTAGCTTTATCTTTTACGTATTTCTTTTGTATTAGAGGTGACGTTCGACATGTTTATTTTTGGATAAGGCAAGCTATTAAGTTTATCTTTATTGAGGTCGTGTAATTGGTTTTTATCTCTCGTTTATTGTTAAGACTTTCCTTTCATATATTCGTGTGGGAATTTTGTCGTGTATTTTTCACACGATTGTCGAGAGTTGCATGCTATTTCTATTATTTACGATTGTAGGGTTTTTGCCTGTTCGATTTTAATTTTGTTTTTCATTGTTGAATTTACCGAGAGTTTAGCTATTTATTTTCGACAAGTATTTTCAAGTGAATTTTTCATTATATTATTTATGGATAATATAAGAGTACTGTTTCTTGTGCAATTTTCTTCAAGTTTCGACTTTGGTACTTTGACTTGGTACGACTTGACTTTTTTGGATGGGTATTTTTCATGAAATAAATGTATTCTGTATTATGTGTATAGATTCGTGTTTTCCAGAATTTTTACAATTAAATTTTCGAGTTTTGTTCTATCCAATGATTTTGTTAGTAAATCTGCGAGTTGATTTTCAGAATTAACAGATCTAAAATGAATTATTTTTTCCTCCATAGCCTCTAGTATTGAGTAACATTTTATCATAAGCGCTTGCGATTTTTTCTGACTACCCCCAGAG
The DNA here is from genome assembly GCA_011428145.1 of Ericerus pela. Lineage (NCBI taxonomy): Eukaryota > Metazoa > Arthropoda > Insecta > Hemiptera > Coccidae > Ericerus > Ericerus pela. Next base: position 32,464 of record WOFM01000357.1, read on the forward strand.
CAAATTTTTTGGGTCGATATATTATCCTCCATTATGTCCACGACTATTTTTTCCCCAAAAATTTCAAAATTCATATATTGAATTACCTTAATTATATCGAGAGTGTCAAAAACAGCTATGATTTCTGCAGTGGTACTGGACGAAGCATGGATTGTTTGTTTGGAACAATTCCACTCTATCAAATCCCCATTTGCAAAAATCATAAAGCCAGTAATTGATTTTCCTTTTTGTAAATTACTTAATTCGATACTATTTTCATCTACTTGAGGGGCATACGAAGCATCGATATATGCTTGTATTCCGTCTCCCTCAGATTTATACGTAATATTGTAATTCTTTGTGGAACTGACATATCTAAATATTCTTCTTACGTAATTTTTTAAGGTATCATTTGAGTTGTTCTGGTAATGGGAGAAAAAATTTACAGGAAATAATATATCAGGTCTTGTTAGCCTGGCTAGGTATAATAATCCACCAATCATTGATCTATATTCTGTATCATCCCTTCCATTTTCAATTTTTTCAATTTTCAACACAGTTTCCATTGGAGTATTTGTCTTTTTTATTTCGGAAATGCCAAATTTTTTAATCATCTTCTCTATATGTTTGTGTTGAGACAATACTATTGTTTTATTTTCTATGTTTCTTTCAATTTCTAATCCTACAAAGAATTTTGGGTTATTAATTATTGTAATAGTAAAAGATTTTTCGAGTTGTTCATTTATTTTTGAAATTGCTATTTGCGAATTTGAAGCTATCAGTATATCATCTACGTAGCTTAAAAAATATGTTTTTTCATTGTCGTTTGTTTTTAGGTATAGGCATCTATCAGCTTTTGTTCTTATGAATCCCATTTCCTTAATTTTATAGTCAAGTAAATCATACCAAGATTTACTTGATGTTTTCAGTCCGTATATTGATTTCTTTAATTCAAGGACTTGGTTCGAATTAATGTTTATTCCCTCTGGTTTTTTAACAAAAATTGGCTTTATAATTGGGGAATTTAAGTACGCAGTCTTGACGTCATATTGCACAAGAATCAGTTTTAATTTATTAACCACAGAGAGTAACCATCTAATGGTACTAATTGATGCTACAGGCCCATGTGTTTCTGCAATGTTATACTCTGTTCTATCCTTAAATCCTCTTGCTACTAGTCTGGCCTTGGGTTTAGGATTTCCGTATTCATCATATTTAATCGTAAATATCCACCTTGTATCAATTAATTTTTGCCTATCATAATCCACAATTTCCCAAACTTTCATGTCATTTAATGAGTTATTTTCTTCATTTATTGCATTTACCCATTCTTTTCTAAAGGGATTAGTATTAATTTCATTAAAGTTCTTTGGGACGCAATCTTCAATGTATGTTTTATTATAATTGACATTGATATTCATTATTATCGGGTTTATAATTCCTAAGTCTTGTTCATAATTCGCTGGTTTAATTATTAGCCTTCTGTTGGATGTTTCTAGAGATTTTATGTTTTGAGACTCATCTACCCTTACATCACATGCAATATACAATTTTGTTTCAAAAGGGTCTCTAAGGCAATATCCAGTATTCGTATATCCCATCATTATGCTTTTTTCAGCTCTTGGTGCCAACTTTGGATCAATTTTGTTTTTTGATTTCGACTTTGCCTTAGTTGCATTTTGCTTACGCATTTCCAAAGGAATGTGACGATATGTTAAAGAACCAAATACTTTTAAATTTTTTAAGTTGGGTTTAATGCGATAAAATAGTTCATACGGGGTTTTGAAATCTACATTTGCTTTAGTTGGTGAGCGATTTAGTAAATATGCTGATGTGACAATTGCATATGACCAGTATTTAATGTCCAGGTTGGCATCAATGAGCATAGCCCTTACTCTTCTCATAAGTGTTTGGTTTTGCCTTTCGGCTACACCATTCAATTCCGGAGAATAAGGAACTACGTAATCCATTGTTATTCCATTATCCTGACAATAACTTACTATTTTTGCATCTGTGTATTCTTTTGCGTTGTCACATCTAATGGTTCCTATAGGGAAATTTGGGAATTTATTTTTCATTGACGTTATTATATTTTTAAATTCCGTTGCTACTTGATTTTTTGCAGTTATAGGCATAACAAATGTGTATTTTGAATAATGATCGATGAAGGTTAAAATATATTTTTGATTTGCAATCGATGGTGTAAATGGACCCATGATATCGGAAGATGTTATTTCAAGTTTTCTTGTTGGTTTTGTCCTCATGCCATTATGCCCTAATCTCGTATTATTTGCAATGCAACATATTTGGCAGTTTTTGAAATCATCGTCTCTAAAATTCATATTTTCCGGAATTCCAACAGATAGGTTTTTTAATTTTTGGATGTAGCGTGCATTTAGGTGACCTAGCCTTCTATGAATAATCATTTTTTTATTTATTATATTATTATTATTATTATTTTCATTTATACCATCAGTATTATCATTGATATTTGATTTTTCATCATTTGGTATATCTGGTTCCTCAATAATATTATTATTATTATTAACCCCCTCAAATGAATCTCGATTTTTATTATCTTGTGGGTCTTCGTCATCTTCCTGTATTTCCAACTCAATTGAAAAATCCTCCCATTCATCCTCATTTTCTTGGGTTACGGGACATATTTTTGTGGCGTTTTCTGACTCTTTGTCTATGTATTCATCATTTTTTTTTTTATTTGGATATTTTTATTTTGAATATTATAGTGGATATAAAATATTCCATTTTCCTTGGGGGCAGTTATTAGAGTTTTACCATTTTCTATAAAATATATATTAGCACAATTTTTTTGCTGATCGATATTTACTGTACCTGTATTTGTTATTTTTATCGCACTAATTATGTCTGTGTTTAAATCAGGTACGTAATGTACATCATTTAATTCAATTAATGATTGTACTTTGTTCGAATTTTCAATTTTTATTGTCATCTGACCCGTGTGAGTAGCATACAAGAAAGCGTTTTTCCCCGCACATTGTAATTTTATAGGGGTAATAAATTTTTTAATATTTTCAAGTTTATTTATGTCGGCTGTTAGGTGTACTTCTGCAGCTCCATCCAAAATTGCTTTGTTTTCGAGTAGTTCATAATTTTCGTTTAATTCTTTATTTTTAATTAATTTGTTTAACAACCATTCATTCGAATTATCTATATGTTTTCTAACCATACATGACATTTTTACTTGCTGTTCAGGACTTTCTTTTTTGTTTTGTACATTATTATTTTGGCTTGATTTTGGTGGATAATTACTTTGATTCGTATTTGAATTATTATTATTACTATTTTGTTGGGTACTACAATTATTGCCACAATTCTGAGCAATGTGCCCATTTTGACCACATTTATAGCATTTGGGGTTACTATTATTGTAATTTCTATTGTTACCCCTGTAATTATTTCCCCGGTAATTTCCATTATTCCTATAATTATTGCCCCTATAGTTTCCATTCGTATTATTATTTGAATTATTATTATTACCATTGTTATGATTCGGCTCATTTCCATTACCATTACTATTAGTATTTTGATTTCGATTGTTACCTCTGTGGTTACTAAAATTATTTCCTCTGTAATTGTTTCTTCCACGGTAATTATTATTACGACCTCTATAATTATTATTATTATTGCCATTTCCATTATTACGGTAATTATTAGGGTTATTATTACGATTATTATTATTTTGTTTCATTAATGTCTGATCTCTAAATTTTTGATCAGCATCTTCCCTTAGAATTCTTTTAAAATTGTCGATATTTTTTTCATTAGGGGGCATATTTTCAAACTGCATTTTCGCCAATGCTTGTTCGTAACATAGTGCGGGTTGTAAATTCTCTAGTTCTTCCTCTTCTTTCTCTTCTTTTCCACTATCTCTTACGTCCGTAACAAGCTCATCCCATTTTTTTAGGAATCCCCTCATGTTTCCACCTGGCTGAAACCTAAACTCCATCCACTTTGATTTAGCCATGTTTGCCGTAACTGATGTTTTCATGCCGTATATATTATCCAATTTTTTTAACATCATTATGGCCGTGTTACAGTCTCTTATCTGTTTTGTAATATCATTCGAAACTCTTTCTAAGGCAAATGCTTTGGCATTGTCTTGCATTTTACAATAATTTATCATTTCTTTATTGGGCCTAAAATTCAAATCATCGATATGGGATATGTAAGATTCTAAAAATTCGTGTTCTCCGAAAATATCATAGTAACCAGCACCCCTGATTGCCGAAATAATCATACGTCTCCAGTCTAAATAATGTTTTCCATTAAACACTTTTTCCAATGGGGCTTGAATTGGTTTAATTTCATTAACACTCGACATACTTTCTTCAATTTTTTTATATCCTAATAAATTATTTTCAATATTCGTGATGGGTATAAATTTTTTACTTTTCACTTTTTCTCTGTCAATCTTTTTTACTATTTGGTATTTTTCAGATTCAATATTTTTGTTTTCTGGCACTTTTTCTTTTTTATCCAGTTTTTCTAAATTTTTTCTAATTTTATTATTATTATTTTAAGAATCTATTTACAAATTTCTTTTCTGATTCTAACGAACTATATATTCTATTGGAAAAGTAGTTTGGTGTTGAATCAGTTATTTTAATATATTTGAACGTACTAATTTCCTCTATTCTACCAGATATATCGATTGTAAATGATTCTAGTACTATTTCACCAGTAAAATACGTATAATAAGGAAGATTATATTTCTCAATTTTCAACTCGACAACTTTTTCCCCTTCAAACTTTTTCAACAATTCTTGCAATTCCTCTTTTTCGATACTGTATTCACCTATTTTACTTTCTACTAGGTTTACTAAATTAGACATATATCATTAACTGGGGAAGTAAAACAAATTTATCTCTCTACCTCAAATTTTCAATTCGGAAAATACGTAAAAAATAATTTAACTACATCTATATTACCTTACAATGTTTTAATTTTTTCTCATCCACTCGTTGCTGTGTGAATTTACGTTTGCTCTATTCCAATGTCACCGTTGTCATCTTCGCTGAATTTTGTATAAGGTTGGCCCAGAAATTTTTGGTCTTCGTAGTTGAGATCCGTAGAGGATTTCTTGAAGACGGGAGCAGAAGATTTCTTCGGTTGGTCCTCTGTATCGTTGGCGGTCCTTTCTGGATTGTAGTTCGTTGACTTCCAGGGTCGGCCGTTATTGGATCAGGAACTCATTTTTGGTTACGTTTTTATTTTTTTCGACTTCGAAAAAAATTGTAAAAATAAAAATTCGAGTTTCAATATTCTTGATTTAAACTATTTTTAGTGTATTTTTCACTTCAAATAATATAAATTTCAACACAACAATGAATCAATTCCAAAAAATCAGTCTGCTATTTTCATACTTTTAACATTATTCTTCTCTTACAATTCAACCGCAGCGATAGCTACCATGATGTGAGGTGGTGATGACAAGGAACGAAAAAGAGTAAGAGAGAAGTATTCACGAGAGAATTTATTAGCAGACTAAATTTACATTTGGAAATAAAATATGAATAAGTACGCAATGGCGAAGCAACAGCGATAGCGGATCGAGAATGGTAGGGGAAGCACTTCGTGACGAGAGTGTACGTGTGACATATATATATAGAATGACGTGATGATGATGACGAATGAGATGAGGTGGGATTTCGTATCAACACGAATCAAGGAATACCTTACGAAGTTATGACCTAAAGTTATATCGTGTTTAATTCACAAAAATACAGTTTCGAGGATTAGGTTGAGGTTGAATTTGTAATTACAATTGCTTCAAAGTTTTGAACTTGGCATTTTTAATTCGTTTCTTTTGTTAGTAAATATATGATTTTCATTATACTATTACGTTGCTTTGGCTGTGGTTATGGTGATTACTTGAAAATTATTCGCGTCAAATCCTAAGTAGGTACCTACGTAGTTAGTTTCATTTATCTAGCTCACTTGTCTGAACCTTCGACGAGTACTAATTTAATCAAAATTTCGATTCATTTTTCAATCTTCCCTATTTTATCCTTCATCGAGTGATACAGAAACAAATTTTCAATTTTTAATATTGATCTGAATGTTAAGTGATGTACCCTGCGCTGTATGTGCAATTGGTTATTCTTATCTTTTAGATAACTGACGAGGAGGAATTTGCAGACTGATTAACCTGTGTTAGTGCTAAGTGCTGATCTTAATTTCATTAAATTTCGTGAAATATTCATGCGAATTAATTTTTCTTCTAACCATTTTGCTACGATTTAATATGTTTTGAAGAAAGAAATAATATCTAACCTTTCTTTCCATATTCTGTACTTGCTGTCCTTTAAGTTTGTTTTTTAAGGAGAACCTCATCGATTCTCAGTTCTTTATTATTTCCGGGATATATATTGAATGTTCCTTTTCAGGTGACTCACTATCATGTTTTGGGCTTACAACTCTAATTCGCCTCAAATAGATATAATATTATGCAAGGAGGTAGATATATTTGTTTTTATATTCAATTGTAAATATATTGTGTATAATTCAGAAAGAAAATTAACCTTATTGGTTGTATTTATTGCAGGACTTGACTCTTCAAGAATTACTCGATCAAGAGAACGTCTTACAAGAACTAAAAGCCCAAAATATAAAACTTGTTGAATTGTAAGTAACATATAATAATTATTGTTTATGTATTCACGTGAAAACTGAGAGATTTCTATTTTATTAATTTTTAGTTTACTGAAGCCGGAAATTCTTCGTGAACTTGTCACATTAATAACAACGGAACCATCGTCTGATCTTAATGAAGCTGAACAATATAAATATCCAAACCTAGCTTGTGAATTACTTACGTCGGATTTACCAGCAATAAACGAACGCTTAGCATCCGAAGATATTTTAAATAAACTATATTGTTTTCTTCAAAATGATCCTCCTCTTAATCCGCTTTTGTCGTCATATTTTAGCCGTACTCTCTCCATACTTATTAGTCGAAAAAGTGAACAGGTATCGTAAGTCGTTTTCTCTCCACCATTATGTTATAAAAATGTTTTGTTTGTTGTATGAATGGTCTTGAACCATAGCTAGTGTAAAGAAAGGTTTATCGTTTTATAGAATTGGTACTCTTACCAGTATACGTGCCTCCAGGCACTTGAATTCCTCAAAGCAAAGGAGGAATTCATAGAGCTGCTATTCAGACATATGGGAACTTCATCTATAATGGATCTCATGCATAATTTAGTAACTTTAATCGAAGGTCCTGAGTTGAAACAGTCATTGCGAGGTGTAAGTAAACCAAGAGATTTTTTTTTGTAATTTGGTTGTTTGTTAATCGTAAACTTTTTTCACCTCTGCAGTGGCTCCAAAATCAGAACGTGATACCGAATCTCGTTAGTTTATTAAGTCCAAATATTGATGTCGATTGTCAGGTGAACGCTGCATCTGCCCTCTGTAGTATTATCCAGAAATTGCGAGAAAATGCTGCCGATTTAAATGAAAAACCGGAGTCAGATCCCATACTGAATTTACTCGAATCGTAAGTTTAATTCCGACCAGGACGTTATGTCTGGCCAGAAATTATTTTTTTATTTATATTAAATTTAATGTATAGAACGCAGACAATCGAATTGGTGCTGTGTACCTCATTCAGTAGTGAGAATGTGTGCGAAACATCGATTGAAAGTGCAATAGAAGTCCTGATGACACTAATGCAGCCACACTTGCCTGGGTAGATTTCCAGTTAACATCATGGAAACTTTTTGAAAGTACTACTAAAACGCTAAAGATTGTTCTCTTTTCACAGGGAATCTCGCTGTAGACAGATGTTACATTACTCAGTACACGATAAATTGGAAAGCGGTTTGACGGCTCAAAGTATTTATACTGATACGCCGTCAGTAAAAAGTTGTCATACTCTGGCCCTCTCGGATATTATTTTGGCTATTTTACCTTACATTAAGAAAATGAAAGACATACTTCAAAATCCAGTCAAAGTAAGTTTCTGATTTGTACATCTTGCGGCATATTTTTCAATTCACTCTCTCATTTTTTGAATTACGTTATAGACCGAGCCCATCACGTTAACAAGTGGAATTATATCCCCTCCTTTTGGCAGAGCCAGACTGGTTGTTGCGAAATTCATCGCTGTCTTGATCTCGTTGAGTAATGCTGCGATCAATAAAGAAATTATTCTCTGTGATATTCCCGAGCTTCTTTTGGTGAGTAGTGGACTAGATTTAATTTTTCTGTCGATTGTCAAAAACAAAATTTATGAGAGCATTAGTTGGAAAGAGTATTATGCTACTATGCCACTGTAATGGGATTTGTTTGTCGTTATGTCATTCTGACGTTCATTTACGTAAAATATCCCTTCATAATAGAAGAAAAGAATTCCTTCGCCACTCACAAACCAATGATCCATTCTTTTTATGAAAATTTAAATTTTTATTGAGTGATGTTTCATAAATTGAAATACTGTAGTTTTTCGTCAGCAGTATTTTGCAAAGCAATTTGGATGACCGTATCATGAAGATGGTAGCAGTGTTTTATTTGAAAAAAGAAATACCGAGCTTATAGTACTTTGTAATTACTGGTTGTTATATTTGTGTGAGTAGGACTCGGAAAGAATTTGCATTCTCGAGGAATGCGACTCTTGACTCGATTCGGTGTTTAGGTTCTGATGAAAAGTTTTATTTTAAAGACATGATCGTGTTTGTTATTTGTATTATATACTCTATGTGTCTTTTGCCATGTCGAACAGACATATTATGCCAAGCTCTTGCCGCTTTGTATGGCTCACGCAGAACTAAAATCTTCGTATTGAACTGAGTTCTCACTTTTAAAAGAACTTGTCGAGAAATTAGACCTTGAATGTAGCATTTTTTTGTTAAATAGAATGTACTCATTATTGTTGGCTTTTTGTTGGCGAATTTGAAGTTGAACTCGTATGCAGGTACGCATCAAAAAATTTCTATTATTCTGGACAAATTGTACATAAATTTAAAATTTTTTGCATTCTCCTTTAAAAATGTCTTCATATTTCAAAGGAATTTTACAGCTCTTTCATCGCTTCGATAATTTTGCCCATGTTTTTGAACTTGCAGCCCGAATTAATGTAAAAGTTCCAAGTTTTATGAAGTATTCTTCCTGAGCTTATTTATCTCATATAACATGTACCTTGATTTTAATCGAATGTTGTTCGCCTTTCAGGATTTGTTTTACGCTTATTCCTCCAATAATTTTTTACATACTGAAGTAGAAAAGTTAATCGCTTATGCAATCGACAACCTTAACGGTTTCCCAGTTACCGAAAGCAAAGATGATGATGATAATGATGCTGTAATTTTCGTACACGTATGTGCTTCGAACTTTCACTTTGTAAAGCTTTGTCCCTTTTATCTAATTGTTTTTTCTTTTCTTCTTTAGTTACTGAGAAAATGTAACCTTCTGCAAAGAGTACTGGACATTTGGAATGAAAATACGGAGAGAGAGTGAGTAATGAAGCAAAATTATTCGATTCTAATTTAGTTTTCATTTCTAAGCGTTGATCCGTGATTGTAGGAAAGAAGGGAAGTATAGAAAAGGATACATGGGCCATTTGATACGAATAGCTAGTTTTATACATATCGAAGATGCAAAAATGTCAACTTTTCACGATCTACTAGTTAAAGAGGTGTCCGATAGTTGTTTAAACGAATGGAACCCCTTCGTGAACGAATATTTGAAGTTTATTATGGAGATACATTCTTCCTGCCTGGTTAGTGTTTAATTTTGTGATGTAAATCGAAATGACTTATTTTGTGTATTCATCATTTACAGTGCTTTTTTATTCCTTTCCACTTTGTAGGGTGGAGTGCGTCCGAAATCGTGCCAAAGTAGTGATAATAGTTTTGAGGAATCCTCGTACAAGGTATATAGTTGTGTTCTTCGAAAAACTAATTTTCGTTTCAAAGGTCTAACATCATATTTGTTTCTAATTTTTATAGGAACCTAAATTATTTAAGGAATATGATCCCGAAGAGGATCAAAGCGCGATATTTATGAATGACCAGTCGACCGTACCATACGGATTGAATAACGAGTTAGTATTATTTTTAATGTGCTCATTGTAATATTTTGTTATTTCAAAGCATGTTTTTTCGGTTATCTACTTGATCGTTGCAAAGTACTTCAGAATGCATGCGTGTAGTGGTTAAAGAGTATTTGAAGGCAAATTTTGTAGTAAATGTAGTGATCGTACCGTACCAATTCTATATTTGTCATTTTCTGGGGTGAAACAAGTGGGTTCCCTGGTAACCTTGTGCTAACATGAAAAATTAATAATTTTGAGTGGTTCAAAGTGTTCAGTTTGTGATGTAAAAAGAATTTTGTTAGTGAAATCATTTTTGCCTGCCGTTGATATTAACAAAAGTAAAATTTTTTCTCTGTTTACGAAAGAATCATGCAGATGGCGAATGCTTTCGTGCTTTAAATGATAGCGTTTAAAAGACGCACTTATTTTTATTGTTCTTTAATCTTTGATGAAGATAATTTTGCTTTACATTATCCGAGAGTTCTATTTTATGCCGTTAAATGACGAAATAAATTTTGAACGTAGTATCAAAGTTGAAGTATGGATATAATACTAATCCTTTTTCTAGTAAATTTTGATCATTCGGAACAAGGATTGAGCTTAATTCGAAAATTTGGTTAATTTCTCATTACTTAAAAATGGAAACAAAAAAAGTAATTAACTTCATTGAATTTGGTATAAAGTTGACTTGAACATCTTTCTTGGATTGATATGGAATTGCCTAGTCAAACAATTATTCGATTAAAAGGAGAAATAGTAATGCGAAGGAAAATTTGTATCGAAAAATCTTCCTCACATGAATTATCTTTTTAATTTTTAAACATTTTTTGACTATTTTTGACATATTGTGCGTGGATTTAATGTCGTTAATTGATCCTTAACGAGTCAGAAGGTCAGATTTATTTTCTGTCTTTTTAGTCTTATTGCTGTAGTTCATTCATTTCCACTTGTCTTGGTAAAGTTTAAAATTCAAAACTTCTATTTTATCTCATTACTTGAGTATTTTTTCTTAATTATTCCCGCGTTATTCGTTTTTTATTCAGTTTTGTTGCATGAAAATACGATTAATTCTTGCTTTTTGTCAGTTTAATCATAATTGTTGCACGTTCGTGTTGAAAATATTTGAAAGCATTTACGAATTTCCGTTATATTTTGTCCAACCGTAAATCGAACGTCCTTCCGAAAAAATAAATCTTCTGTATCAGTCTATTGCCAAGCTGTCATGCTTTTGAAGGTTTCTGATTCTTCCTCAATTATTAATCTGTTACCATACATCCAAATACTTTTTTATCCTTTTTTGACTCGCATGACTCTTCAATATTTTTTCGTTTAGCGAAACATTAATTAGATTTTTTTCGACTCAAAGCTGCTAGTTGGTGATTGACGTCACGTCGATATAATATACGTTTACGTATTCGTTTTGCATGTTCGTACTTTTGCTTTCGATGTGCAGTTTAGAGATGTATTCGTGTAACTGCCGAAATTTTTCGTCTTTGAGCCAGAAAATTTCGGTCAAGTTTCGTGTAAATTTCTTTTTCTATATGACACAGTGTGTTGGATGATGAGCAAGAGAGACAATCAGATCTGTTCAATGTAATATGTTCGCAAAAATGGCCTTCATTCGTCGAAGGGCTAGACGATATAGATGAAAATGAAAGTGAAGAGAATAATCGTATGAATGTTTGGAAAACCGAACTTAGAATGGATGGTGACATTCGGTAGGTTTTATCCCTTAAATCCCTTACAGCATGCACTTACGTTGTAATTGTCCCATACTTCTTAGTAATCATTCAACTTTTTTTTTCAATATTTTAGCGTTTGGGGCAGCGATGATGAATACGGTGACGAAGATCGTGAAAACACTTCAGATCGTAAGTTTATTATTTAGCTTTGTTTTTTAACACGGTTACTGTTCCCAATAGGTTTATGATCTGTAGTGTTGACTCATCGATTTTTTCGTAAATAATGAAAAAATAATAAATTTTATTTGATTTCCAATGCGCTGTTAAAAAGATTTTTTTTTATGGACACGAGCTGTGGAACAATTAGAATTACGGTTGTATTTCCAAAAAACGCCGTTCGGTGAACTTTCGTTATTGGGAATTTTCCAACAGCGAGTGAATTTAAGTAAAGATCTGCTTTACATAGGTTAAAAAAATTGAAATACTGACGTATATTTTTATTTTCTTGAAATATTCCATAATTATTTTTAAAACTGTTCATAATAATACGTTCAAAACTCTCTGAAAATGGGTGTCATTTTAAAAATTTATGAAAGCTTTACGCTTCTAGAAGAACATCATTGTGAAATTTAGGGGGGTAGTCTGCAGTCAAATTTGGCCAATTATTCGTGAGGCAACACCTTCCTCCATTTCCAAAAAAATATTTTTCTAATTGCAAGACTGAAAATTTTGTCGATAATGTGTTTATTAGAAATTAGAAACTATTACATCCGAACAGTTCGACCATCTGTTGATTATTTGATTATATGAATGATTTTAATGTCTTCTACACGTTACTGTCAACAAAATACGTATGATAGAGACACGAATCCGTATCTTTTTCAATCAGAAAAAATTTATTTACTAGTTTAGAACACGTTTCTTCATTGTTTTAAACTTCTTAAATGTGTTTTGAACTAGTGAAAAAATGACATTGAAAGAGAGAGAAAGTAGATTAGTTTCTTCACATCTTTCTAAGCCTGCCGCGTGCGTATTTCGCTATCCCCAATTTTCTTGGAACCCTTTGCCTCTGCTGCTCCCTTCCCTCAGATTACGCCTGTAGTGGAAGGTAAATTAGCCTTTGCAAATTGCAACATCAATGAAAATTCGTTGATTTATGGTGAAAATCACCCATTTTTCGAATAATTCTTTGATATGCCGTAAAATTATGAAAATATTGATGAATCGACACGTAACATTTCATTGCTGTGAATGGTTAATAGAACTCGTCCTGTATGTTTGAGATGCGAAAAATGTTTTTAATTAAAGAAAATGCAAATGGTGAAGTAATCATCCAAAATCTGCTGATAACGAAGTATTTTGGAACTCTTTCCAAAAGAAGCTCTGCGGAAGATTTTGTTCGTTAGAATTTTCACAAAAATGAAAATAATATTGTGGGTGTGTGCGTAGATATACACGACACCACACAAACACCAATCAGGTCGGTTGCGTATATATGTAGTAGTAGTATGTGCGGGCCGAGCCCAGTAACAAATAAGCTGCATAGACGAAATATACAGCCGTGAGCGCAAAAAGATAGTTTGCGGGTTTTACCCCGCTGGCCCGCTAGGTGGTCGACGAGTGTGTAAGACACACTCGTTCGTCATCGACCACCCGTCGCCACACCACTCTCCTCCTAGTAAGTTTCCGAGGAAACTTACGGTGACCTGTGACGCCAGTCAAGTGTGGCGCGGCGTTCACTACTACGCTCACGGATACCGTTCACGTAGTAGGACTGCCAGGTCTCTTCGGTTTGGTCTTGCCGAAGTTGGCTGGGAGGGTGGGACGGGAAGGACGTGATCGGGGCGCTCGAGGCTGGGAAATAGGGTTAACTCGAGTCTGGTTCCTTATGAGCGGAGTCTGGGGACGAGACGTGGGAATGCTCATAAGGGGTGGCGGATAGGTAACTGGTGCCGCCATTAAAGGCGACATTACCATGGCCGGAGGATAAACCGGTGCCGCAAGTTGTAGATGCGGGGGAATGGGAATTCCGGGTGGTGGCATTACAACTTGTGGGAGTGGCATCGGGGTTGTCGCTAGGGCGAGCGACAGGGCATTGTGTGCTGCAAGCACAGCGGCAGTGAATTGCTCCCACGGCTGCAGGGATTGATTCTGCGGTACAGGAGGAACCACCGGTTGCAGTACAGGGGACTGTACCACAGACGGGGCGGACTCCTGTACAGGAGCCGGTAATGGAGCGGGGGTTTGGGTACGGGTTTTGCCGCATCTTTCGTCTCGTTTGAGCTCCATGTAAGAGAGACCGCGAGCGCGAGCTTCACACCGGGCGTGGCCTCCTGCCTTACGGTTCAAACGGGGACGTTTCGCCGGTTTATCAACAGCCGGGGGACTCTTGTCAAAAGAGGTGGAAGGCTGTGATTTGGGGACTTTCTCCGACGAAGGTGTTGCCATTAAATCGATAACAGGGTTATTATCGACAGCAACACTTTCTGTCGGTTCAACCTCTTCAGGTACTGGTGATAGTACACGTTGAGGGACCGACGAGGGTTTTGAGGGAAGATGGACGGTTGGGGTTGGAGTAGGGTCAACGTCCATCGCTGTCTCTTCCGCAGTAGTCGGTACAACCGAAGGGCGAAGTAACGGCGACTTGCCTTTCGGGACTGACGATGAGGCTACTGGTGCCTCCGCGACTTTGGAAGTCGACGGTTGGGGGGACCGCTTTGTTGCTGCAGACGGACGTTTAAAACCGCTGGTACGCAACGTAGCAGTCGCTTGCGCTCGGCGCTTCCGGAGAGGAAGCGGTTCAATCTGCTGAATCGTCTTGAGCGGCGGGAATTCCCCAGAGGGGAGTCCTACCGAGGAAGACGGTTGAGGACCGGGCGAAGGTCTCTTAGATTGAACGCGCTGTACGACTTCAGCGAATGTGCGGGTGTCAATCCGCGCATTGCTTAATTGTACAGCGGTCCGAGCGTGAGGTGGCGTTTCCAACGAATACGCGGTCTTCCTAGGGAGCGGAACGAAGACTCGAGAACAAGAGCTGCGGACAAGGCCGAGCTGTACGATCTCAGAACCCCGCGCCGCTGCTCCAGGAGCAGGCCGGTATTGTCGAAGTGGCACACCTCGACCCCTGGCAGCAGACTCCACCCTCTGCCTCAGCGTCGATCGCCGTTGCTGTACTCGAGAAGGAGTATGGCGGGTATCCTCTTGTGCAAGTCCGACAGAGGTAAGCGTCACGGGTGACGCCGATACTTGGTCGGACGTAGAGGGTACAGGCGATTTCTGCTTCACCGGTGGAAAGGTGGCAGTAGCCGTGGTGGAAGGAGACAGGGCAACGTCAGCTAGTGACGTCGGGGAGGAAAAGGTGGGAGAGGGGGAGTGATGGTCGTCTGCACGAAGAGACAACGGTTCATCGCCGTTACCGCCCTCTGTTAATGGGGGAGTAGCCCTTAAAAGGGCTGTTTCTTCATCGTCGGAAAGATCCAAAATGCTAGGGGAAAGACGCTCTTGGGACATATCGCCAGTCTATTACGCTCCGCGAGATATTATTAAAAGCGCCTGTTGTGTAGCATTTGATGAAGAGTATATAACAGCCGAGCACGTCAAGAGAAGAGTGAGTGTCTAAAACACGAATTTCACTCTTTTTCTTGACCGTAACCGCCGTTTATTTTCGTCTCGTAAACACGAACGAAGTTGCGGTTGCGGCAGCTGTTGTTGCACATTATTACGAGTTTGTTTTGTAGGCGGGGCCTGTTCGTCTTCCGAGGAGGAAGACGCGTCGTATTTATGCGACTGGGTGGCGCCACGAAACAATTTTTGTAATACGTCGTCGTCTACAACGCTTGACTTGTCGTCAGTTGCGTGAGCCGACTCGTACGAGTGCGGGAGAGGAAGGGGAATCGCAATTGGTTCGTCGTCGAGTATAGCGTCAGCTGTTCGACTAGGAGACTGACCGATGGGGTGCGATTGTGTATTTTCCTTCGATAACGCTTCGGGAGGCGATTCTTTATTTTGATCGTGTGTGTTTACGATCGGGGAAGAATCGAGCGTGTCGTCTGTGTGTGAAGACGACGTCGAAGGTTGGGGTGAGGCATTTGGGGGTGAGTCGTCGTTTTTAGGTAAGACGACCTCAGATGACAAGTCAACTGTCGGTCCCGAAGGATCATCGACGGAAGTTGAGTCATCTGGGTCGGCTTCTATGTCTGTGTAGACATAGGCCGACTTTAGGCGATCGATTGATACCCGTGTGTGTCGTCCTTGTATGTCGATCTCGAACCATTTATCCGTACGGTTGAGGACTTTGTACGGTCCGGAGTACGGTGGGTCGAGTGCCTTACGAGGTGTATCGACGCGTAGCCATACGTTTTGGGCTGATTTTAGATCAGCGGGGACGTATGAGGGGGAATCGCCGTGGTTGCGGGTGATTTGGGTGAACGCATTTGCACTTTCACGAATGCGTTGAGGAAGGTTAGTGCCGTCGATGTGAGTGACGACACTTGGTGGGCTGTCTTCAAAGAAATCAGCCGGGAGACGGAGCTCTTCACCATAAAGGAGTTGGGCTGGGGATACGCCGAGGTCGGAGATGACCGTCGAGCGGAGGCCGAGAAGAATGAGAGGCAAATCGGCTGCCCATTCTCCACGCGAGTCTTTGGATTTCCCCCCGGCCATGATGGTGGCTTTGAGAGTTCGATGCCAGCGCTCTATTTTGCCGTTCGATTGGGGGTGATACGCCGTAGTTGAGATTTTGTGTATTCCCAACTGGCGCGCAACCGAGTTGAATAAAGCGCTTTCGAACTGGCGTCCCTGGTCCGTCGTTATGGTTTCGGGGACGCCGAAGGAGGACACCCAGTGTTGGACGAAGAGTGTTGCCACTCGATCCGCGGAAATATCTGTTGTCATGATGGCGTGAGGCCATCGTGTGGCGCCGTCAATCATTGTCAGACAATGACGAGGACCGCTAACCGTCGGCAACGGACCCACGATATCGATGTGCACATGCTTTAAGCGATCGGTAGGGCGGAAAGCTTGGAGAGGGGCTTTGGTATGTCTACCGATTTTGGCTTGTTGGCATGTGGTGCACTCTTTCGACCAACGTAGGCAGTCAGATCGTAGGCCAGGCCAAATGAATCGATTAGCGATCAGACGGGCAGTTGTCTGGCCGCTCGGGTGCGAGAGCCCATGAATCGAATTGAAGATGATTCTCCGATATTTGGCGGGTACGAAGGGTCGTTTTTTCCCCGTGGACGTGTCGCACGTTAAAAGTAACGTGTGTCCGGGTACTCTGAACGATTCGAGGATAAGGGCAGAGTTGGGGTCTGCAAGGTATTGGGCGAGTTGAGGGTCGTGTTGTTGGCAAAGGGCCATTTCATTGTATGGCACAACACAGGGAGAGGTAATGGCGGAGATTGATATACGTGACAAACAATCAGCGGCTATGTTGTCCTCTCCTTTGATGTAGCGAATATCCGTTGTGAACTGCGAGATGTACTCAAGTTGATTTTGCTGGCGTGGTGAAGCTTTCTCGCACGCCTGAAACAGGGCAGTCGTGAGGGGCTTGTGGTCCGTATAGACGGAGAAAACACGCCCTTCGACCAGGTTACGGAAGTGCTTCACCACTGCAAAAACAGCGAGTAATTTGCGGTCGTATGTTGGATATCGGCGTTTGGTGTCTGATAATTTGCGGGAAAAAATGCCAAAGGCTCTAGCGATCCGGCACCGTGTTGATAGAGGGTAGCCCCTATCGCGTGGTTAGACGCGTCGGTTGCCAAGACGAGTTGTTTGGACTCGTCGGGATGCGCCAAAAGAGCAGCATTTGCTAACGCCTGCTTTAAGTCGCGGAAGGCGGTTTCGGCAGTGTCAGTCCAAATTATCGGGGTTTTGTCACGTTTTTTGTTGGAATGGATAAGCGCGAAAAGTTTACTCTGAATGTGAGCGCAATGTTTAATTGTACGTCGGTAGAAATTCACCATTCCGAGAAAGCGCCTAAGGTCATGAACGGTTTTGGGAAGTGGGAAATCGAGTACAGCTTGGACACGTTCGGGGGTAGGTTTGATACCTGAGCTGTTGACTCGATGGCCAAGGAAGGTGAGCTCTTCACGTTCATGTTCGGACTTGTTACCGTTGATGGTGAGGCCAGCGTTGTAGATACGCCGTATGACCTCGGTAACACACTCTTCGAGCTCATTGGGGTTGGAGGCGGTAATGAGGATGTCATCAATGTACGCGTAAGCGTAGTCGATGTCTCGCAACAATCCATCAATGTACCGTTGGAAGGTTTGGGCGGCGCTTCGAAGTCCGAAGGGCATATAGGGAAATTCGTAGAGACCGAAGGGGGTTATGACGGCTGTCTTGGGGATGTGTTCTTCGGTCATCGGGACTTGGTTAAACGCCCGCACGAGATCTAATTTTGTGAATAATTTGGCACCAGCTAGTCTGGCGTGGAAATCCATAATATTCGGGACAGGGTACTTGTCGGGGATAGTTCGTGCGTTGAGTGCTCTGTAGTCACCTAGCATGCGCCATGTTTTGTCGGGTTTCATGTGCATGTGTAAGGGGGATGACCAGGCACTTTTGGAGGGTCGGCAGTCACCACGTTCGAGCATGGTTTGGAAGGAAAGGCGAGCTGCCTTTAGCTTCTCGGGATGTAGACGACGGGCATGGCAAAACACCGGTCGACCTACAGTTTCGATATCGTGGGTGACTTCGGTAGGGGAAATCCTCGGGCGTAAGCCTTCTTTACCGGTTACGCCGGGAAATTTGTCGAGGATTTTTTGGAATCGACTATTTGAGTGGGCGATGGTCAGGCAAATCTCCGGGGGATAGTCGATGGGTCGGAGTTTACCTACAACGGCAAGTCCAGTGGTCTTATCAAGGAGGTGCCCTTCGCTGACATCGGGAAGCAGTTGGTAATGGCTAAGAAAGTCTGCTCCGATGATGGGATCAGCGATATCGGCGATGATGAAGGCCCACTTGAATTCGCGACGAAGGCCGAAATCTACCTGCACCAGCTTAACTCCGTAAGTACTAATTGGAGTTTGGTTCGCAGCGTAGATTTGGAGCTTAGCGTTGCATTTCCGGTCTTCAGCGGTTGGAGGTATAGCCGATATCTTCGCGCCAGTGTCAACCAGGAAGTGATGCTCGCTAAGCAGATCTTCAACGAATAGACGGACTGAATTGAAAACGAGTGGGAGTGCCGTCTTGACTGACTCGTTTACTCGTTTCCCGAACGGGTAGGGGATTTGGAATCGCGTCTGTCGCGATTTTGGGGTTTGTCCCACCATGAACATGGGGGGTCAGAGCAGTTGCGCGATTTCCTCCCGAACTGTTGGTGATACCAACAGTAGCCATCACGGGATCGGGAGGGAGAGCGGGTATTTACCGGTCTCTTACCATCGATGACTCGTAGCGTCGTCCGTGGTTTCGAACGACCGGAGCTAGAGTCACGAGAGTGCGATCTGTCTCTGGACCTGGCATCGCGTGAACGCGAACGCCTATGTTCAAGGAACGGGGCGGGATTTTTTGGGGGGTCGACAGAACTCACCTGTTTTCCAGCCAAGAGCTGTTGTAGCAGCTGGGTAATGGTAGCTAGTTCCGAGGAATTAGCCGTTGGTGCTGTCGACGGAGTTGCCGCGGGAGTTGCGATAGGGGAGATGGTGCTGGTCGCAGGGGATGTCGACGGAAAGGTTTGCTCGAGAGCTATTGCCTCGTCAGCTTCGAGCGCTGCCTGTCGAGAGGTTGCGGGCTTAGTCATGGCCAATGTTTGGCGGATATTGACCGGGAGGGATTGGAAAAGGAGGTTGTGGAGGACATCATCATTTACTCTTCCTTCGTTTAGGGTAACGAGGCGGCGATGGTACGCCGAGGGCCTCTCCGAAGGTTGACGATGGGTGTTTTCCAACAGTGTTCTAATCCGGGTGTAGGAGGAAGGGGAAAACTCCTGTTGAATCTGATTTCGAAGGTTCGACCAAGTGTGCAGCGAGTCGTCGGAACTGTAGAGTAATTCCGACACAGCATTGGCTACCTGGGTCGGCAAGTGGCCGGAGATCGCCAGGTAGAGCTGAGACTCGCTGGTATTGCCGCTGGCGCGAGCGAGATTCTCGATCTGCTGCAGCCAGAGACGCACATTCTCGGCGTTGAACGGGGGTAGGCCTGTTAATAACCGTGGTGGGTGAGCTTGTAAGGAGGGAGAGACGGTAGTCGCGGCGGAATTTGCTTCCTGCCGGTGCGATTGCCGATTGAGGATTGGGGACAACCTCAGCGTGGAACTGTCAACTGGCTGGTGCTGGTTGACCGAGAGTTCTTCGCCCGGGAGGTAATTGTCGAGGAATGGGCCTAAATTTACAAGCGTAGAGGACTGCGGGATCGCCAAGTTTGTCGGTACAGTCGACGAACGCATGCTGACATGCGGTGTTGAGTGGATGGCAGACGTGGGGTTGGGCTGGTTCTCCGTCCTCCTGGAAGGATTGCTGACTGTGGCCTTCACAGGCGTCAGTGGGAGAACCAGGTCGTCGAGAGACGACGGGGTTAATTTGGAGGCCATGGAGGTGGTTGAAAACAGAGGCTAAGTTCGCACTTTCCTCGTCGGCAGCTGATTGCCGACTGTTTGTTTCTCTTTGGGATGGCTGGTCGGTACTTGCGTACTGACGTCGAGCCTGGGAAGAGGAGAGGGAAAAGTGGAAAATTAGGGTTATGGAAAGGGAAGGAGAAGGAGAACCTTCTCCGTCGGCAGCTGGGTGCCGACTGATTTTTATGGATGTTGGTCGGTACTTAAGTACCGACGAGCAACGAGGGAAAGGGGTAGGAGAAGGAGAACCTTCTCCGTCGGCTGACGAGAGCCGACTGAGTTCCTTCTTCGGTTGTTGGCGGGTATGCCAACGTTTGAAGAAGGGGCGTGGTTAGGGATAATCAGCTGGTAAGAGCCGATTGGTTGTTTCCGAGCTAGTCGGAAGCGGGTGGGGAAGGAGGTGACGGTTTCTTCCCCCATTGACGGTCAACGTCAACAACAAAAACAATACTTACGTCGGAGGTCACCACTTGTGGGTGTGTGCGTAGATATACACGACACCACACAAACACCAATCAGGTCGGTTGCGTATATACGTAGTAGTAGTATGTGCGGGCCGAGCCCAGTAACAAATAAGCTGCATAGACGAAATATACAGCCGTGAGCGCAAAAAGATAGTTTGCGGGTTTTACCCCGCTGGCCCGCTAGGTGGTCGACGAGTGTGTAAGACACACTCGTTCGTCATCGACCACCCGTCGCCACAAATAATAATAAATTTTATATAAAAAAAAAAAAATACTGCGTTAATCTAAATGAATGACTCTTACCTATTGGTGGATATGCCCACATTTATGACAGTAATTTTTTCAATCTTTAAATTCTCATTTTCTTCAGTTACATCCTACTAAATTTTTTAATTTTAAAATCTGAATAGCTAAGGACATTCTCCAAAAGATGAGGAACATTTTGAGTCTACTTTAATTAAAATCTATGAAAGTAAGACACTTGTTCTGAGCCAACGAGATTTCGTCAGTTCCGGAGATAGACATACCAAAAATTATAACCTCCTCCGTACGCAGTCTGTAAAAACCTTAAATTCAACGCTTGGGAAATATTAACGGGTTCTTTTGTACTGAGAAAAATAAAGTGAAATTTAAAAAATAATTCATGAAAAATCCTGATGGTTCAGCAGAAATTTATGAAAAAAACCTCAAGAAAAGATTATAGCCTCGTATAAATAACATCTGCGACTGATTTTAACATTTTTGTGAAAATTCGTCCATGATAAAGAAAAAATTATGTGCATTTTTCCCCAAAAATTTACGTTGAAAAAAATCCATACAAGATGGCTTCATTATTTGTTTTCATTTTTGAATACATTCGTCGCATAATTGTATATTACCAAATAAAAAGCCAAAAATTTACATTCTCCCTCTTCTTAGAAAAGTAGGTCAGCTTTCAAAATGTGGAAAAAACAAAGGAACTAAAATACCGTAAAATTCCAAAAGCCAGTTTTTTGTATCCGTTGAAAATATTCGTCAAGAACAGTGTACAACTTGATTAATCTAAGTACCTATATCACGCTTTCACCAGCGTAACGAAAGGGAGACTTGAGTGTTCAACCATCTCCCTAGCCAAACAAAACTTTCTGACAACAACATTAAGACTTGAATGTTGGAAAGTCGTGGTCATTCTACTGCCTTGTTAAAATTGAAGCAGTCTCGTTAGTACTCCCATTACATAAGTATGTCAGTATTTTAATGTGTACTTCTCCTATATGTATACCATCCATTACTCGCAGGGATCGCAGTTAACATTGCTAGAATATGGCAGCGATTACAGACTCCTCATTCATTTTCAAACCTACTCGACTTAGCAGAAACGTGTGTATTGTTTTTTCGCAGCCTGGTTAAAAGTGGGAAATGTCAGCGATCCATGGGCTGAGTCAAGCCGTAGCTCGGACGAGGCGAATTGGAATGTCGACACGAGTTGGGCAAATTTCGACGAGAATTTCAGTGGTGGTGCCACAAATGCCAGCGATTGCAGATCCCCAGCGTCATCGTCGCCGTCTTCGTCATCGCCTTCGTCATCGCCATCACCATCGCCGATGACCACGAATGCGGAGTCGTATCGTCTCTTCGCCGGCTCGATACGCGAAAATTCCACCTTATTAAACAAGTTTTCCACAATGCACATTGGCGACGACCGTGAAGACGACTTTTTTGGTGGTAGCGGTGGCGAGGGCAGTGCCCCGCCATTCGAGAGTGATGCCGAAATGGTGAATGGTGTCGAATGGAGTAGGAGAAAAGATGAAAACGTCGCCACCACTGTGGATGACGCCAACAACTCATTCAATGATCTGTCAGACACCAATAATTCGTTCGACATGTCCACTCAGTACAGTTGTTTCGACAGCGGCTCTGGGAAAGATAGTTTGGATGAAATGCTGAACTTGGAGTCGATATGTGGCAACACGTTAGCCGAGAAGATTGCTAACGCCGAAAACGATATCCGCAACAAGGGCCTTCAAGAGCAGCGGTGTGCGTTACAGAGTAATTTTCTCACAATTGACAGTTGCCGCAACATCACTCCCAACTCCCATACCAGCAGTAGCAATAGTAACAACGACGGCGGCGGCGACGGCAACGACGACGACGACGAGGACGAAAGTGTTAGCGGCTGCAGAGTAGACGTAGCATGCAACCAGGAAGAGTACTACGATGAGAATCGTGTCGATCGTGTGAGTGGAGATCCCTCTGCTAAAGGACTCGGCAACGGCGAGTGGTTGTCGACTGAAGAGAATTTTTGCATCGCCGGCTCTTCGCTGGGTGACTGTCTGACCGAAAATAGTGTCGATTTTGTGACTGCCGAGAATAACAGCACAAGTGATGCGGAGAGTAGCGTGGAATTCGGTGACGCCGACAACAGTTTGGAGTTCGATATGGACGATTGCCTTACTGTTTCGACTACCGTCACTACTTCGTCTCCTATCGCTTTCACCTCTACTGCAACTACTTCCACCACTACTCCTACCTCTACTACTGTTACTTCCTGTGATATAAGTGGCGATAGCATGCAGGAGCAAATGGCTGCCGTAGGTGCCACCACTGCTATCGCCGATGACGCCTGTGGGCATGAAACGAATGCCAACGTCGTGTCCAGCGACGGTAACGAGTACGGAGAAACGCTGGGCGAAAATGTTCCTATAGACGATAATAATTTAGGTGATAAGTGCAATAATGGTGCAACGAAGCTAGAGAATGACACTACGATGGCTGCTGCGCTGCAAAAAACTCATTCTTTGGCCAACGGAGACGTTGCCGATAGTGATAGCCTTATAGACTGTGGTAAGTTGAGGATTTTTATTTATGCTTTTATTCACCTCCGTTTGGAAGCAGAATTTAGACTTAGTTTTTGGTTTGTATATGAATAGACCGGTGAATAGTTACTGATTTTGCCGCTAGAGCATTACCAAAGCGCTAGGATCGCAACTGCAGCTTAGGTTACATGTTTCTGTGTGAGTACAATAGAGTTCGCTAGGTTTCACTTCACACATTTACACTTATGAAAGCATATTTAAAAAAATTAATTTTCAACATATTATTTCTTGTTCATCTTCTTGTGCAAACTATTGGCTAGTTGGCTTCTAATTCGTACAGCGTGAAGTAATTTTTATCCAACACCTAAATATAAAGTATGTTATCAGTTTGAAACGTATTTGGTTTTTTTTATCTTAATTCCTGCTTAACTTCTTACTCTGGGCACCGATTTCGATTAACTTATTTTTTAAATGATAGAGAGTGGTCGCATAGGAGTCCCATATTTTTTCTAAAATCGATATGATAGTTTTTGAGTTGTCTTTGAAAAGCTGTTTTCTTTTTTGATGAAGCTTTGATGTAGGATAGACTTTTAAAACGAGGATTAATAAAATTGTTGAAAAAAAAAAGTGTCTTCACTCCAAGCTACGAAACAGTAATCGCTTGAAAAATGTATTGTTTTCAGCTCAATCCTAACGCAATGCTCAACCAAACTAGTTTCGAGTGTACTTGGAATGGAGCCCCATGCAAGTTTCTCTCCCGTTTTTAGCCTCCATATTTAACCTTAATTCCAGGTGTATCGTTAATTCTGTCAATTAATCACTAATAGTGTATTATTTTTTTTTTTACAGATACCAAAGAGGAAGATGTGAGCAGTATGTGCAACCCAACTTCGTAAGTTTTCAAGTTACGTTTTTTGATTGTTGTCCAGGATGGGCTTTGTGATAAGGAGATTCTTGTCCACTGAACAGTAAATTTTTTATAGCAGTCAACTTGAAAACTGAAGAAATTTTTACTCCGAAAAGAAGACAGCGGAATGGGGTTTTTCTTGGTAATATTTATCCTAGAATTTTCAAGTTTTTTCCCCAGTTTCTTCGTTCTAAGCCGCGCAGTGTTAAAAATTTCAGAATTCCCGTAAATTATCAAAATTGATCTGTTTAGTAGGGAAAAAGTGCAGAACTTCAAGCGCTTTTTAAAAACTGACTATTGTTTCATTTTGAGAAATTCGGCGCTAGTTCTCTGAACAGGTTGTTCGATTTTGTTGGGCTTCGAACAAAATTTTTTTCTCAAAAAGTGTCAAATTTCCTAACCCAACTCGGTAAGTAAGTTCTGATTAAAAGTTTTCTTCTGAAAATGTGATCGTATTTGTATCTCACGGCCTATGTGTTTTGTGATTTCCATTATATCGAAAAAGTTCTGCAAAAATGACCTAGGTCAGAAAAATCAACTTTTGAGCTAAGTATCTACATGGTCATGTAGAGATGATGATGCAGCATATCGAATGTGATATGTGAAACACTCGTAACCCACATCAGGGGCAAAAATGAGATTTTCATTAATATCATTAGTTTGAGAAGTATCCCATCATCCTGTGGATGTTCGTAAGCCGTACTTTCGATTTTATAGGTAAAAACTAAGTTTCAAATGTATGAAATACCTCGTAACTTCTTGAATACTTTGCAACTTTAATGATCTCTTTACATTAATTGTATCTGAGAATTATACTTTTTATTGGTTACCGCGTTGTGGATGTATAAAATCTACCCACTTTACAGAGAATAATATTTTCGATTAACTGTAGCGTCGTCAGGATTATTCAAAGAGGGGTGGTGGTGATTGTGGTTCAAAAATACTCTCATACACCAATATAGCATATTTTCGTTTCTCTTTTCTTTTTTCTTTTTCCTTTTATAAATCTTCAGTAAGGTTTGAGGGAAAGCAAAAGAGGGAGTGGGAGCTGCATCCCCAAGATATAGTTATGCCCCGTTGATTATGTGAGCGTATCTAAATTTTCTTGTGAGCATCAAACAACCAAAACATAATATTTTGTTTGTGGTGTTTGCTGTGGAACATGAAAATATGTCTTTCTTTTGAAGTAGTATTATTTTTCGTATTTTTATTCCAACTGTTTCAGTTTAAAGCGTCAAGAGATTATTTTCTGTCCTATGAAGTACTGTTTGCTATTGGTTATGTTGGCTTACCCTTACGAAAAACCATGAAAAATAATATTTTAATTTCTTCTATTTGAGGAAAAACGTGCAGACGTTTAAGCCCCCTCCCCAGAAACTTCATCATAGCTTCCGTTTTGGTAGGAATTTTTTAAAATTCAAAGTCGGCGGTTCCAGTTCTCAGATCCCTCTCCCACCAGCCATGTTGCTGGAAAAAACATATCATACTGCATTTTTTTGTGGTTCTCAATATTTGTTCTTTTTGACTTTGGTCGTTTTCAAAAGGAAATCTTCGAAGGTCTTATGTATTTAAGATGTAAATTTTTTGAGTTTTCCATTTCACAAAATGGACACTAAAAAACTAAAACGGTGGGAGAGAAATAAGAAGTATCTTCTAATCAGACAGGTCCAAAACTAAAACTTGTCAGCGTAGCAATTTTTCGCGTATCGAACGGCAGCTAATAGTTTTTAAAAAATTCGTATAATAAAACAATAAAAGTGCGATATTTTGACTCATTGCATCGAAAATGGACCACCTATCAGTGTTGGGGCATATTGTAACAGCCATGTGGTAGAATTACTAGTTCAACAAATGAATAGTTAATCCATTATTGAGTATCATACGAAATTGTAACTGAAGAATGTTTCTGCATTTCGCAGGGAACAATCTAATGAGGATAGCGGCACCGTACTCACGGATCCAGCCTGACAATTATGTTCGGTAAATTAGTTATACATCGTAGCGCGCACAGAAAAATTAAAATTAATTGAGGAAAAAGGAAAAATGAAAAACGAATGTGTACCATTCTGACAATACAGTATAAAAAACCTTTTAATATTTCTGTTCCTTGGATTCATCCCTTCTGCGTTTTCAAATTCTCCATTTGTATAACTAATATTGAGTCTATTCGTGGACTGTATTTTATTTTTATTAATTCTCTCAAAAATGCCCATTGTGAGAATAAAAATTGTTTTCTTGTTAGTTATTTTTACGTAGTACAAATATTTTTT
The DNA here is from genome assembly GCA_011428145.1 of Ericerus pela. Classification (NCBI taxonomy): domain Eukaryota; kingdom Metazoa; phylum Arthropoda; class Insecta; order Hemiptera; family Coccidae; genus Ericerus; species Ericerus pela. Next base: position 59,194 of record WOFM01000357.1, read on the forward strand.
CCTCTTTTATCGTCAAACGCTGTTATTGTAATTTCATTTTGTTCGTTTTACTAACTTTATATGAGTTTTGAGGAAGATAAAATCTAAACGAGAAAACGGTTTAGAATTTTTTTTTCTCTTTTATAACTAAGTGTCCTTATTACGTTTTGTACCTTTTTTTGTTATGTGTATCGTGTCTTAATTTTCAAACAAACAAAACAAACGAAACCAAAAAAAGTTCAGTACTCTGCGCCGGGCTTTTTAAATTCATGTTGAAATCATTTAAACAAACAACAGAAAAACAAAAATAAACCTTGCATTACTGTTTGATATTTTGTTACTTTATCATTTTGGAAATTATTCGTTTTACAGTTACGTTTTTTTATCGTATTTGTTTTTTTTTTTCATTTTTTATTCGCTTGAAAGAAAATATTGTTGTCTTTTATTGTATATATTATTGTATTTTCGAGCGACGATCTCAAAATGTTGTTAAATAGTACGAATTTTCAAATATCATCGCAGCAAAAGTTATTTAATATTTTGTACTACCTACTTGTTCCTTGTAATTATTTTCCTCTCCTCCTCCTCTCCATATTCGCATTTATTCGTTACGTTTTGGATTGTTTGATTTGTACTTAAAAAAAAACTGTTTGAACTTTGTGATATTCTGTGTCTTTGTTACAAAAAAAAAATTGCAAATTGTATTTTTAATAATTGTAATTTTGCTTTATCAAAAGGTTACCGCATGTAATATCGATATTATTAATTTTTGTCAACTTTCATTGTTTTAGTCTCCTTGGATGATTGATATTCCATTTTTTTTTTCGTGTTACTGGGTAATGCCAGAATCTAGCATTCAAGAATGTACGTTGGAGTACTAGAAGTAAATCAGTAGTGCAATTTCAATATTTTTGGATAACAGTTAACTATGTCGAACTGATGAAACAGGAAGCTCCGAAAAAATTCAAATAGATGGTAAAATTAACATTATTATGTTCAAAATATTTACTTGATTTTGCTTTAATTCACTTGGCCTAAAAATGCCACTGACTAAGCGTAAGGTATTGCCTTCATCAAAGAGAGTACAACTGAGAAATCATCGTTACACAATAATTTCAGATACTGATTCGCAATTCGAACAATTTGTTTCGACGTCGAACTGATACGAGCCATACAATCGTAATTTTGTTCAAACATTGAAATTTATTTGTTCGGTAAATATTTATGTAATACCTTTCTTATTTCTTTAGGTTCATCCTTTCGCTATATTCATTGTAGTATTTACTTTTATTCTTTAATATAGTGGTAAAAGTATCTTGTACGTGTACTCGTGCTTTTTTTTATGTATTAAAACAGTATCGTATTATCATGTAATATTACGTTTACTGAAATAACTTTTTCAGCCAAACGAAAAGTATTATTTTTTTTTATTTAAAACATTGGGTAGATAAATTGTAGGCTACCGTTTTGTTTGAACGTTTTTGGTGAATTATAGTTTTGCTGCGCCCATGTGTTCAGTTTCTTTAGCTCAGCTTTCGAACTATATCTAGCTGTGATAAAAATATTTTTGTGATTGCAGTTAGTATATCGTGAATGAAAACATGTGAATCGTCTATCTGTGTTCATAAATGTGAGTAAAATGATCATTACATGAACACATCAATTTTTTTTTTGTTTAGTTTTTTCACATATTTTAATCACAGTTATTATTACCCTTATAACGATTTGATTAATATTTTATTATTAATTTTACAATTCTACTTTATTTTACCGGCATGAGAAATTGTGGATTTGAAGTTTTCTTTTGATTTTTCTTTTCTCTTGTTTTTCTCCCTCATAAAATTCTCAATTTATCGGTTTATGTATGTATATTTTTACAAAAAAGTGTGATAAGTAAATTTTTAAAATGTTATCCCGTTCCGATAACCATATCGAAATTAAATTGAATTGAAACATTATGTTTGGTTTTAGAAATTATAGATTGAACTACCAACATTAAAATATTAAATTAATATTTTTTTCAAGTGTCTTGCTTTTTTTAATATGATGAAACGAGCAAAACAAATGTAAATATTGTTATTGAATGTATATATTTTTGAAGTATTAAATTGGGTTACCGAGTTGATATATTTATTAATTTTTTTTTTCAACTACCTATGCTATTTTTAAGTAAAGTAAATATTGAATTTTATTTCCTTGTCTTATTTTTTCTGTATGATTAGATTTTACGATGACTGCTGTTTGTTACTAAAAAAGAGTTCCGCAAAACCTAAATTTCTTCCTATATTTTTGAAACTATGTCACCCGCAATATTGAGAATTTAGGCCATATAGTTAATAGAAGGTTGGAGCTCAGAGGGTGGCGTCTATTCATAATAATTTTAACCCTTCTCTCAACTACTCGTAAAAATTTTTTCCTTTTAGCCTGTAATTATTGTTTCTTGTTTCAGAAGAGGCATAATTTTTATTGGTATACATTGAAAGACGTTCTAAAATTCTAAATTTTTGGACATCCAATGTAAATAAAAAATTCGTCAGTTGAATGTCACCGAAGACGACCTGGAAATATGAACCAAATTAATTATATCTATTCTACATACATTATTTTCCGGGGATAGAAATAATAGATTTCAGAAATACTGGAAAACTTTTAGTTGGTGTTGAAATGGTCAAATTTATTTATCAAAACAACTTCTGATTGAATCAGGATTTCTCCAAAGCAACTCCAATTACTCAGTTTTCAATTTTCATCAATTTATTTGTCTGCAAACCACTCTTGTATATGAATAGAAGAACATTTCGTGTCCAACTATTGATCCCTAGCCCTCGAGGTGGGGGTTCTCGGGAAGATTGAAAACTGTTTTTTTTTCACAAATCTACGGTTCGTTACAGACGTGAATTCTTTATTTCGCTTACGATTAGACTAATTGCTTAATTTGGACCATTGCAGGCGCTATGATCATCAATTATTTATGATCGTTTCCGCAACATTTTGTTAATTTTCAACTTGTTCGTAACAGATTGAGTCTCACCTCAATAGGTCGAAACGGGTACAAAAATTTTGACATTTTTGCTCTATTTCCAACGCTTTGCGAGATATTCCTGTTTAAAGTTTTTTAGACTTCGAGAAATTTTTTCAAATTCGTGTACGATTGATTGCATAATTCCGACAATTGCAGGCGTCGAAAATTGAAATTGCAAATTCTGGGTGCAGAGTTTGAAATACAAATCGTATGTAATGCATAAAAATTATTCTTTAAAAAAAATCCCTATTGAAAAAACGACACGCGATAGCTGCTTAACATGACGATAATTTCAAGAAACAAGTTGCACATTCAGACAGTTTATTATTCTTTTCCGAAGAGTTCATCAATTTTCGCATGTCTTTTTCAATCAATAATAATTCTTAAAGAAAAATTCTGCACACCTGGACAGTTTTCAACCTTTAGGTCAACTAATTTTCGCTATCTACTTCCACAATTTTCGATATGTTTAAACCAGGAGTTTCAACAATCTTCTATTCTTTTCAAATCACTAACAATTTTTTCAATTGTTTCACAGATCTGAACATTTTTCAAGATTTTGTACAAGTTCTAGCTTTTTTGAACAAATTTTAAAACAGGTCCGATATCTATTTGAAGAGCTCTCCGCTGGTTACTTCATATCCTTGGTAATTTTTAGAATTTAATAGGGACAGAGATTAACAAAAAGCATGAACGAGATCGAAAATAGCAGATGTTGAGCTAAAGCTGTGTACTGGCTCCTTGAATTTGCCTTAAAAATGTCGCCAAAAATTTGTATGCAATAAAAAGAAGACTAATATTTTGAAATCTAAAATTCGAACTATAATAGATCATTTGTCGCAAACAAATAGTAACCGAGAATGTATTGAAGTGGAAGATTGAACTGTTCAGAAACACAATTTAATGGAAGACTGAGAAATTCTACAGGCTTGTAAATACAAAAACAACTGACCCAATGCTTGTAAGGTTTATTTTTAATCGGTTTCCTCTCGTAATTAAATTATAATCAATTATACTCGGTATATTTTTCTTTTTTTCATAACATACCGAGTATTAATATTTATAATAAAAATAGGTAATATTTCAATCTTACAAGAGATCAACATTTCATAAATATTACATAATGAGGTAAAATGAAAGAAATTGAATATATAGGCATCGTTTTTTGTGGTAAGTTAGTTAAATAATTGGAAAAAGCGACACAACAAAGTAAACAAACATAGAATTTTTGAGACAATTGCTGTCATATGAACCCAAAGAAATTAAATTACAGGTACTATAGTAAGTCATAACATGGAAAAATAAAATGAATGGTAAAATAAAAATGAAAAAAACAACAAATAATAATGCCATGGTAAATTTATCTTTTGATTCTTCGTAGGCAACACGAAGGGGTAACTCGAATAGTGAAACAGTTATAGGCTATAAGTCGGTGACACATCGGCGCGTGATGACTTCATTCTGTTCTCATTTCGTAGCAGGTTTAGGTTGCAAATCCTGATATTTCTCCGTCCGCATAAAAGCCAAAAAAGTAATGAGATGAATAAATATAAATAAGTCTTTCAAATAATCAGGAAGAAAAAAGGGGAAAAAAAGGATGCAAACAAAATACAGAAAATCAATTATTTCACAGAGAGTACAACAATTCAAAATTCAGGATATTATAATGAAAATTTTAAAAATTATACCTACAGGTAGATCAGAAAAAAAAAAAGAAAAAAAGATTAACTGATAATATTTATCAATAAGAAATATTCGATTGAAAAATAAACGAGACAAAGTGCAGGGTAACCTTAATATTTCCACTGATAACGTTTAGAGATTCATTATTCTGCAACAAATAAGCACACACGTTAAATTATGAAGTTGAATTTATGAAAATAAAATCGTACAAGGGTGCAGCTATTGCCGGCAATTTAAACGCACTTGAAAAAAGATCAAAATTTTCAATCATTTTATGGAAGGTTGTCCAGGAACTTGGTTCGTACTCAGATTTATAGATCCAGCACCAGCGCAAGATGCTGACGCAACCGGCTCCGTCTGTGTAGCTGGAGTCTGCACCAGTGATAAGCCGATATCCGTGCCTGGCTGGTCTTGAGTAGATTGTTGCTGCTGAGGCAGAGCTCTCAGTACTGCTTGCACCTCTTCGGCGACAGCCGACAACACGAACTGGAATTGTTGTTTGGTGCACACAGCACCGGCTCGTTGGTCACGAATGTGCTCCAAAGTGGCGGCGATATCGATTTCTTTTGCGCCTTTAGAAATGCGATTCAGTACCATGTCCAAAAGTAGGTATGATCCGGTTCGTCCAACGCCATCACTGGAAGAATTTTTTTTATGTATTAGAGACCAAACACCTTAACCGAACACTAACGATTAGTGCATGGGTTGTACGTAGATAATTATACATGCTTACCTGCAATGCACCACAATTGGGCAAGAACGTCCTCGAAATGATTTATTGACTTTCCTGAAAGGGAACAAAGTACGTTTAAGAACAGGGTAAACAAATTTTTCTCCACAAAAAAAATTAATTTAAAATTTTTAATTTTAATTTGCTTTTTTAAACATTTACATTTATATGAAGAAAAAAAGAAAGAAAAAAGTGAAAAAAATTATTTTCAGTGAAAATTTGGATACTAACTAGACCTGCCTCGAGTATAGAAGGGCAGAGTTTCGAAGGCTCAGCCCTATTCCTCACCTTTTTTGAAAATTTTAGGAATATCACTCATCCGATCTATTTTAATAAAATTTTGGTACACATTTTACATTATTTAATCGTATTAATAAATAATATAAGTTTTTCAATTTTTTAATACAATTATACTAAAGTAAAATGCTAGTAACATGATGAAACTCTCATTTAACGTTTATCAGAGTTAACGACGTGGATGTAGAGAATAAGCTCCATTTTTTACCCTGTTTGCTTGCAAATGGGGTATTAAAACTGACGACACAAAAAGGTTAAGGATTGGGACGATGAAAATTATCCGTTTCACTAGAACACAAAACAATTCGTACCATTTTTTCATTTTGACCTCTTTTTTTTTTCAATCTATGTATGTCTGTATATATGTATCGCTCAAATTTTGTGTTCATGGTTTTGAGAAAACTACAAAACAAATAGCGCTGAAATTTTCAGGAGAAATAGTTTTCATATTTTAAGCTTCACGAACGTTCGACGAGCAAATTTATTGTATTTACTAATCCCACTGATCAGACCCACATTTTCATTAAATGATAAGACAATCGAATAAACGACCAAAAGAAAAAAATGAGAAAAATCGAGCGATGGATAACATCAACTAAAGGAATTTCTCAAATTTGAAATCCTAATTAAATCGTTTCAAATCAAAAAAAGGATGAATAATAATCTGAGGGCTTGCCACTTAATATTTCAACGACAATTTTTGTAGTGGAATGGGGAATAAAAGTAAGAGGTATTTAATTCAAAGCGCAGGTTATTAATTGTTGATCGAATTTCGGAATTTGCAAATGAATACAACGTACAGGAGAAGAAACAAATTAATGCAATGAACATTCTTATGAAATTTGATAGGGCCATTAAAAAAACTTTAGTGTTTGAAATTTTTCCTTACTTATTGAAGTGTGAGGAAGAAAAAAGTCTTAAATTGTTTCACACAAAAAACCCTTCCTTTTTTTACAAGCAAATTTAGATATGCTTTTATATAACAAAACAGATTAACGATGTACGAGAAATAATTTTGTTCACTTACTTTCCCCAATAAGAATTTTCAAGTATACTCTTGATTCCGGCCTCAAAAACTACCCACTGAGATATTTTACGATTTGGAAATTAGAGAATGCCAAAACTTTCAATGAAATTGGCACATGAAAAAGTAGATTTTCAGTACCTATTTTTATAAGAAGCGTCAAAACTCACTACTACTATCGTTATATACCAGGTAGGACTCACGGGTTTGAAGCGAACTCGAGAACCATAAATGAAATGAAGTTGATTAGCCAATTGTTATCTATAAATTTTCACTAATTTTGATTCGGTCATCCAAGAGCAGAGGCATCATCACAAAGTTGTTCTGTAAGTGGGTACCTCCCTTAAGCAAGCTTCACTCGGCTTTGCCTCGTTTCGTTTCAATAAGGTGTCAAACAAAATAACGTATTAGCTATACGAGCCGAGAAGCTAACAATTTTTGGGGAAGTTTAGAGCAGAGAACTTACTCATGATTTCTGAGACCTAAGACCGAGTTAAGCTATCATTTTTTCTTTGAGGAAAGAATCAATACTCAAAGAACTGAGGGACCACGGGCTTTAAGTTTATTTTAAAGCCATTAAATTTACTTTTTTGGTCAAGAGCTAAGAGTTAAGGGCTGGAGCTAAACGGTTTCGTTTCTCTTGGTCTTAAAAGGCTGATTAAAAAGCTTCAGTCTGAACTTATGAATAACTGAGTCGTTTATGTAGGCTACCTACTGAGAATACAGATGAATGGTTGCACTTTCTGTAATGTTACAGAACAAATAGAATCACAATATTGTACTTGCGCTGGCCTCAAAATAATTGGATACGTGTACTCGTTGAAATACCCACTCTCGGCTTTCGACAAAATCTGGCCATTTTTATTATTTGCATGATGCTTTAGAGAAAGAAAAAAAACAAAAAATTTTGCAGTTTCTGCCCTATAAAAAGATAAGAATTATTTGTGTTCGTTTACGAAGAGGAAATAAGGGATAAGAAGGGGAAACATCGACACGAGGCAGTTATCCCTTCACGGGGCTGTAGGTCTGCAGATTGCTGCAATACCATACACACATGAACAAAATAAATCAACCCAACTAATAAATAACCTGCGGAATTCTAGTAGTGGTTTGGTCGCCGATGGAATACCGCCCTCTGGCCAGGTTAAGAAATGGAATTGCGTTACAGTTCGCGTTTCGGTCGTTTTCAAATTTTTCAAGTAGAAACTACGAACGAGAAAATCGTCGCACCATATGTGCTCGCTCACCAGATAAACCTGAACAGCATAATTACGGTTAGCTACCAATGTATAAAAACTATACAATGGTCACAAGGATATTAAGACATTATATATACTTATATAATTAGGTACCGCATATGTAGCCCTTACTGAGCTATAATTAATACGCTTACCTCGTAGATGTTATACAGTTCGGCGCCCTCCAGTGGCCAATACCTTTGGCACACTGAGGTGTCATTTTCGACCAGACGAGTCAGCATTACGATAACGACGCAACCTTGTTCCCAAATCATCTGCCAGAAGTCGCAAACCGTATTTTCCAGCGGTCCTTGCGACGCGATGTACGCTGCGTTTCTTGGATCGTGGTCAGTCTGAAACGAGTTACGATAAGAATATGTTAACGATATCCCATTAATATATATGTACATATAACTGGTTCTCAACCGTTTAAGACGGGTGTTGTTGTTTCTACCAGCTTGGGTGAAGAGTTGCTCGGATCTGTACTGAATATGAACGAGATTGCTCGTACTGCCTGGGTGTTTCTTTATTTTTTGATGTTATCATTATAGTGAGGAAAAATATACGAAAATTTAGCAAAGCTGTAACTAGAAAATAAAGTCGGCTTTTTATTTCTTTTTTAATATTAATACTTTATAATATTCACAATGTTTTCGTACAAATATTTCATTCTTGACTTGAAGAAAAAAAGTATCAGTTTTGATGAAGGTGATAAAAATATTGAATGTGTTATTGAAAGTGAAAAAAGTTTTGAAAAATTTTCACAAAAGCTGAAAGAAGCCGGCATTTTATTTTTAATCCGTTCATCAAATACTAAAAGTACATCAATGAATTCTGAAAAGGTATCTTCTTACCTACTCAATTAACTTCAAACCAGTCACACACATCAACTAAGCTACGAGTTGGACAGGTACCTACTTGGGCTATTTTAAATATGACGAAGTTTTTTTGGACACCACAAGCTAATATTGTTTTCATATAATATTCAACTTAAATTTGACATTACATCAATAATCTACAAAATAAATTAGGCTAAGTACTTAATTTTTTGGTAAATGTAAATTGAAAAATTAAAAATTCTTACTCACAGTCTGCATTAACTACTTAGTGATAAAAAAATCTGATAACTGAGACTTGTATTTCTATACCACTTTGCATGATTCACTGAATCATTTGAAAACAAATGCCTCACCCAAGCTGGTAGAAATAACAACACTCGTTTAAGACGAGTAGGCTGCTACAGGTATAAAAGGTATAATGCTTTCATAACGTTTTCATTCTAACTTACAATTGTCGACGCATTGATGTAATCGCAACCATTGACGTTAGATAATGCATTCAGTATAACTCTGGCATGATCGTAAGGTAACGCGTTCACGTAACGATTTTTGCGAATATTTTCCGGCTGAAAACGAGAATTTTTGGTAGAATTATGAAAAGCACATTCAGTAGAATACAGTAGGTATATGTCCTTTGTCAAATAAAACCTTCAGCTATGCTTTATTTGCCTAAAATAACAACACCGGGATAACACCAAGGAAAGCATTTCGCTACTTTCGAGTCAATTCTGCGCTTCAATTCAATTCGTGCATTCATCTTGCAAGAGGGGAATAGTGTCTCTTGGTGTCGACTTGATATCGATACCATATGACAAATAAAAAAAACCTCTTGAGTATGCAGAGACATACAGCTAAAGAGATGTCCAATGCTCCATATCTGATTTGGTTTAAAAAATAAAAATACGCGAAAGATAGAAAAGAAGCAACTTAAATTATACATTCTGCGAATCCAAAGCCACGCATATTTCAAAGTGAAAACCAGAGACATATACCTACCTAAAGAGATGTCCAACTCTCTAAATGCACTGTGCCTATGGTACAAAAATAAAACAAAGATCTTCGACCATCATCATCATCATCATAATCATCATCAACAGTGAAGTCAACTTTGTTTAACATTCTGCGCAGCTTGCATATTTTGTTGTGAAAAGAAACATCTCTATACCGATACATACACCCTATCAAACTACAACACAAGTGCAATAATAAATATAGGAATTTGAAATGTTTTATAACATTCTATCTTTGACGTGTATCTGATTGGGTGTTGGACGCCTCTTTGTATGTCTCTGTGAATAAGTATGTGTGTAATGGAGGGCTGATTCTCTTAAGCCATCTTTTATTTACCAAAAATAATGACACTGGAGTGACATTGAGGGAAGCTATTTGGCTAGTACTATTGTGAGTCAATTTCACTATTCAATTGGTGCATTTATTGTGCAAAAGTGGAATAGTACCTCTAGGTGTTGCCCTGATGTTGAAACCACGTGACAAATAAAACAAACCTCTAGTTCCATTCTCAGTGTTGCCAGATTTAGAGAATAAGATAGCCATATACAAGCCTTCAAAAAGTCATATATCACTACCAGAGACATACAGCTAAAGACATGTCCAATGCCCAATCAGAAACACATCAAAGATAGAATGTTATAAAAAGTTTTAAATTCCAGAATTTGTTATATTGCATATGTGCCATAGCTTGATAATGTGTGTGTATTGGTACAGATATGTCTGTTTTCACTGCAAAATATGTATGGCTTTGAATATGCAGAATGTATAACTCAAGTTTTTTCTTTTCTATCTCTCACATCTTTTCAAACCATAGCTCATATAGAATGTTAAACATCTCTGAGATGTTTGTCTCTGATCACTTCCCAGAGCCATACATCTTGCAGGGTTGACCATTTGGGGAGTATTCAGAATGAACAACCAACACAACCATGGTTGTTATAGGGTAAATTTGAAATTTTACACTAAGTTTACCTGATCCAAAATAAATGATTTCTCTAAATGTCAGGGTAAATAATTAAAACACAATAGATTGTTATCAAATACTTTACATCGTTATTAAAATAGTACTGCATCAACCAATCAAAATTATTAGGGTAACTTTTCACCAACTATTTACAGGGATAAAACTTACCCTACCCAGGAAAAAGAACCAACTCATTCTAAACAACTCAGGTGATTATCTGGTAAAACAATCAGTTCATTCTGAATAGTTGGAGTGTTTTGGTTGTTACCAGAGTGTTATCCAGACATTCATTCTGAATGCACCTTTATTAACTTTTTTGAAGATAGAGTTGGTATCTTCAGATTTTGTTTTGGTTCAGCGACATTTTTTTCCCAATTGAATTGTTTCTCTTCCATTCCAATAAAACAAAATCAGCTCACAGCCCAAATAAAACAAGCATCTCATGGAAGGAAGTTTTTTCAGTGGGTTTACATGTTATGACGTCATGTTTGAAGTTGGTCTATTGTTTGGTTGAAGACGTGAAATTATAACTGTAATTTTCAAATTGGTTCGTGGAACAGCAGATAACAATGAGTGCTAGCATGCTGTAGGTTGTGGGTTTGAATTTTATGTATTCTTTTGAATTTTATTTATTTTTGTTTTTTTCTATCATTTTTCAGCCATGTGGTGAAGCTGGTGCGTGCGAAGTGCGCCCATTCTTTAAAAAAAAAAACTCGGATTTTTCCCAAACCCACCAGTCTTCCTGACTAACTCCACTCCTTCAACACTAAACCTATCAGAATCCCTTTAATTCATCAACCTTCTGTTTCATCAGGGGCTGTAATCCAAAGACCTCTCGATTGTATGGTTATTCAAACAAATACTAAGTGAAATTAAGTAAGAGAATATATTTTTGAGATCTTAGTGGTGGAATCACCATGTAAAGCACCAGGGTCCGATCTTTGCACAATTATCAAACGGAATATTACTTTCCAAGTCCTCCCTTTCTTTCTCTGGAGTACCCCATCCTCCACCAGTAAAGTGTGGGGTGCTACCATGGAGAGTTATCTTCTGTGTTATGTTGAAAAACTTTTTTAAGTTTCCAGAATATCCATCCAAAACACTGTATAACAAAATTTAAAAGTAAACAAATTATATTGGGTAAATACCAACAATTCTTTTTATTAGTCCATAGGGCTAGTTAGAGAACCTGTAAGACAATTAAACGCCAACTCTATTTTCTGTCTTTAGAAAAATATACATAATTTCGTTTTACAGTCACATTTATTGATTTAAATTCAATGTTCAATTCTTTTTAATTATATAAATAATTTATTTCATGCAATTAAAATGATCCATAGCTGGTAAAAATGATTTTATGTTCGCCCAATTAAAAACCTATTATGTTAAGCAAAAATCATCAAAATCGGCCAGAAAATGGTGTAGGTATGCGTCTACTCAGGTTACAGGTTTTTTGACCAAGTGTATGACAAGTCGAAAGACATGTGATTGAATCCTGACTGAACCAAGAATTTTTTGAAAATGTTATGAGACACCAGAGCTCAGAGGTTTCAGTGGCTGTTCAATGTAAAATGACTTGTTTTTGAAAAAATCTGACAGATACCTATTTATTTACAACAGTAATACCTACTTCATCTATGGTGCTAAATCAAGGAAGTAATTTGGTGACCAATTTTTAGGGCATTTTCAAAACAATTGTCACAGTATTATGTCGCTTAAAACATCATACGTTTTCAATAAACTCAATCCTTACCTACCTCACTAGCAAGGCTCATGCCCCCGCCAAAATAAGACCTTAACCAAACGGGCGAAAAATAATCAAATTATTAGGGATGCTTTTTTCCACCTGCTTTTCTATAACTTAAAATTGTACATTAGTCCCGATAGCAGTAGGCAAACTGACAGAATAGCCGATTCCTAAATACGTAATTATAATTGATTAAGGGCCAGTTTTTCAATCGCCGGGTAAGAAATTTAACATTCAGGTAGCGCTAAAATCCTATCTAAATCTTAGCTCGATCGGTCAGTTAAACTGAGAGCCTAACTGAGGCTGGAAAAACTGGCACTAATTGTTTAAAGACTAAAGTTGAAATGAAAAATAAGTTTTTTGTACTTAGCAATATCATGAACTTTTTAATTTGTAACACGTTAAGTGGGAAATTTAATTTAATTAATTTCTTTTGGAAGGGATCATATGCGATCGAGCTGATAAAAATTTTTCAAGTATTATACGAAGGCGTCCACCAACCCATGGCCCCATGGCCCAGAAATCCTAAATTCGGCCCTGCTTACTGGCTTCACTTCTTAACCCTAGAGCTTTACCTCCAAGCATTCTTGATGAACTTCATCTTCTATATCTACGAAGTACACCTTTCTTTTGATCCTCCGCTACACCAGGGATGCTCTCACCCTAGACGCCCTTCATTGCGATTATTTATAAATATTGAGAGAAATCAAAGTCGTAAAATACGTTTCCGAGAGCCGAGGAGTATTGTCCTTCTGAATTCAACGCCAGTGGCAAGCCATTGGATTCCCTCCCCGCCACTCTTCAAACAAAGCTACACAGCGAATGAAAACATTTTCCAGATAATAAAAGTAATCGCGTCATTTTAGAATGAAAAATCCAGTTTCCGTGACTAGTAATAAAAATTTCAGAATTATCAGCAAAATTTGCAGTGGCAGCAGCTGTACATGCCAAATGTACGATATATTCGTACAACCAAAAATATTTTAAATGAATAAAATTACTGTAAAAATTTGAAAGTCAATTTTTCCGAAGTGACTTGAAAGATTACTTCAGCAAGTAGTTTGAGGCCCATATTCACAAACGTCATCTTAACCCTCTTCACTTAAATTTAACTTAAAAAATTTTTTTTGCACAATTTTGTACCAAAAATGTGGGAACATTGTATCCCTTATGAGAGTTCTAATATAAAAATAAAATGTTACCACACTCTTAAATACAAAATCGTGTCAAAAGTCATTTTCAAGTGAAGTTTAAGTGAAGGGAGGTTAAGGTGACGTTTGTGAATATGGACCTGAATCTCACTGCATGGTAATCTTCGATCATTAATTAGTACCGGATACCCAGTAGCCCTGTCTCACTGATGTTAACGAAATGTGTCATCATTCTAGAGGCCTAAAATGGACTTCGTTTTCTGAGCATGCGCAGTTAGCCTTTTTTTCGTCTGTTTTTAGTCTGTAGGTCCTGTGAATTTAAAGCGATGTAAATACCTTCCTGTGAATCCAGTGAAATCGAGTAAAACTCACGTCCATTTTAGGGCTTTAAGTGAATAATGTTGGCACGAATTTGTGTGTTTACAAGATATTCGGAACTAAATGATCGAAGATGGTGATGTTCTATCTCTTTACCCATTAAAACAATTTCCGCCTTCCGACATATGAAAAGTTATCCCCACTTTTCACATTTTTCAGCCAAAAATATTCTGCGAGCGCAAGTACCAAAGGTTTAAATGTTTGTTTTTTTTTTTTTTTCGCAGCTACCGAATGGATTATAATTTGATAACTTTTGAGATGATTTCAGTCGAAACGAATTCTATTTATAAACTGGGTAGTCTGAGTTTTTTAAGCATTCACGAGGAGGGTAGTGGTGAAAAAAAAAATTAGTAAAAAATCTTACAAGTTGTGCGATCGCCAAGGAACAGGGGTCAGCATCGTAAGCGCACAATGCAGCCCATTCCGTATCCAATCTTGCTTTATTCGTCAAATGGTCTTCCATATAGGCCTGCAAAAAATAAATAAAAATAGAACGTCTTTAAGGAAAGCGAGCAAATTACACAGAATAAAATTCAACCAATAGAAATTTTGTAAAATTATAAACAGTAAAATAGATATGCCAAATAATTCAACATCAAGGTATACCTAAGATGGCCATAGAAATTGGCTCAAAGGAATTCGCATTCTGCAAAGACAAATACTCGTCCATAGGCGTGCGAGGTCTTTTAAATTTTTATCTGAAAAAATGTTCTCTTCAATTTGAATCACGTGGAAGTTGAAAACGGGATAAACTTATTTTTCAAGAATGAAAACGTTTCAGGAATTTAGATAAATTACAGTTGTTTAGCTGAAGAAGGACAAAACAGATGTGATTTAATAGCGATTGGAAAAATTCCCAACACAAATGTTTTTGTAAATATTCGTATTTACCACACTTCTAGCAGAAACCCAAATTTCTAAACAGAAAGATTTAAACATCAACTCTACCGAAGAATTTCTTCACCCTATAAAAATATCAATAGTGACTGTTGAACTAAGCATTGGGTCTGGATGAACGGCAATATTTCGAAGAGGTTGATAAATATTTTAGAAAAAAAACAACAAAAAAAACAGTCTTATTTTTTTTGATTTATGATTGAAAGACAAAATTTAAACGGATAAAAATTAATCCATTTGTATAAAGGTTGATCACTAGTGTTCCCGATCATTAACATTTTCTGATCGATCGAAAACGATCGATTTTGATCGACACCAAAAAGATCGATTATCAAAAGATCGATCAATCGATCTTTAATTTTCTATACAAATGGGTGTATTTCTTTTTCGGTAAGTCACACAGCCTCTTTGAAGTTTTATAGTTCTACATTTTTCTTACTTTTTGACATGTCCAATAGAGCAGTTAGGCTAGGAAGGTACCAACTTATAAAAATTTAGCTGCGACCAAAATCAAGCCAGCATATTTTTATTGAACCTGAACCCACCTAAACAATGGGAAAAGAACCAAAAATAAAATGAAAATCGAAAGTAAAAAAATCAATCTTCCAGAATTTTCAGTAAATCAGCCATAAAATTGTTGAGACCATCAATCCTTCTCCCCACTCATTCCTGCGAACACTCGACTACAATCACAGTATACTTTTACATTATCACTTGTGGCTACACTGTAATACATCTTCGCCGCTCACTCGTTTATCTCCATACATCATTGTTTATCTCACTCAATCTCTACTTACTCTCATCATGCATGATTGATGTAAATACACACGCTTCTGAGATGTTACTTTGTGTAAATCTTTATTTCTTATTACAATTCTTGATCTCTCTTGATTCACAATCTCTATAAAAATTTGACAAAGATCGATCAGCTGATTTGATCAATTTTTTTAGTTCGATCAGAATCGATTTTTTTTTATCGATTTCTAATCACAATCACCTGACTAAACTTGAAAAAAAAAAAAAACAAAAAAAAACATTATGATAGTTTCCAAAAAGTTTCAAACTTCCAGACCTGACTATAGATGTTTAAGGTCTAATAAAACAGTTTTCTTTTTACCAATGTGATCGTATTTGAATCACACATTCTTTTATGTTGTGGTATGCTAAATTGGTTTTCACCTGTTACATAAAACTTGATTTTATTAACTCCTACAAGTTTTCAATCAATCACTTACCTGAATTAATTCACAAAGTATGTAACGAGATACCATACACATGATATCTGAAGATGAAAACATAGAGGACATAGATGTTTTGCCCATGATGGAATAATGGTGAAATTGAAGTATTGTCGAAATAAAATGATTAAAATAGAAAACAAGCAGAAATTTTGAATACCAAATTAATAGTATCCCACAGTGAGAAATTCCAAAATTCACTGTGGGGGAGAAAAACAGGAAGGGAAAGACCCAGGGTTTGTCCTCACTAAACTCGTGTTATATTACATTTTAAAAAAGGTTTACTGAAAGATCGAAAAATTTACCCAAAATCGTTTTAAATTTTACCCCTTTTTCTCTAATTTTCCCCTAGAAAATTCATCCATTATATTTTAACCATTTTTCCACGTCACTTGACCTCGTTAGCCGGACATTATCAAAAAATAAATGATAAGTTGAGAAACAAAATACCAGTTATATTGAAGGAAAAGAAACATACCAAGTCTTCAATATACAATCATATTTGCCGTAAAATAAACGAGGTTATTTAAGAATAAAAATGAAACATTTTACAAAAAACACAAGATAAAATTGTTAGCAAATTTTTACATAAATTGAAAATTTTCTAAGTTCAAGAATAATATGTTAAGACATACTTAATAAAATTTCATCGGACTTATATAAGCGAGGGTTCCAAACGGAGTGATTTCTTCTAATCTCAGAAAGCTAGAGCTAACCTGAAAATTTGTGAGAGAAGGAGAAATCATTTTATCTAGTTTCATTTCTGATAGTAGCTGAACAAAAGAACAAGCTAAGAGCAGAAATGAAAGAAGATATTGGGAAAAAACACCAGAAAATAATTTCTATTCATCAAAAGAAGAATATAACAAGTTATCTCATTTGAAAATTCTATGGATACCTCAATGTGTATTATGATAAGTAGCCTATTATTATTTTGACATTTTTCTTGGTTAGTTGTGATTTGTGAATTTGTCAGGTAATATAATTTTATATAATAAATAATGTAGTGGCGTTTTTCATTACTACCTTCTTACAAAGAAAAAAAAAAAAAAGCTATTTAAATTGTTTTATTTGAGGTACAAGACTTTCGAGTTTTTTCTACTTCACAGAACTGACACAGAACTAAAACCGCGGGCCCGGAATTGAAAACTAACTTTTAACACAATTACAGAACTTATCTATTCCAAAAACTTTAGACTCAGATCTGTTTTTTGCTACAGCTATAATAATAAAATTATGGAACATGCCTATAGTATAATTATTTCACCATATTTGAGTTGCTACAAAAGGGGAAAAATCCTCACAAATTGGAGTAATGCACCCAAAAAAATACGTGAATGTCGCGATATTGCAGTACCTACTCCAGGAAAAAAATATCGAACTGAAACGCTACTCGCACCTGGCGAATGATGTTTGCGTACGCAGGATGCGTGCACACACACAACCACACACACACACAGACACAATAACGAAACTTACGCAGTTTCGCGTAGCCCCTACCCAGCATCCTACGAAGCGCCATAAGATGTTCTAGATGTTCACGCATCAAAAAAATCAATGCTATTTCCGACATTTTTCTCATTCACAAAAACAAAATGATATGAAGGTTGAGGTACCTATGTTTCTTTTATTTTATCTATAAGTAGTTAATCACAGGATAACCAAAGCCGATAGAAAAGAAAAGTAGGTACTTGCAAGACTTTTTTACAGGACACTTTTCGATTTGCATTTCCCATAAACTTTTAAAAGGAATTTTGTCGGCCGAATTCTTTCGAAGAAATTTAAAAAAAAAAGCATTGGAATCTTAATTTTTGATTTTTATTGGCGTATTTACCTTCGTTTTTAGTTTTTTCGAAGTCTAACCGGTGTAATTATAGTCGTACTTCGTCTTAAATTCTAGTACGGAGGTATGCTGTTCGGTTTGGTTTTCCCCCCAAAAAATTATGTATTCATTCGAAAGAAGATGGCCGAAACCCAGATAAGGTTTGTTTTTGTACTGAGGCAAGAAAATTGAACGTTGATTTCTACTCGGACTGCATTAAAATTTTATCGCCCACTTCGAAAACACCACGTAGATAAGCGGCAATGGCTCAGAGCAGTAAATCATCATAAACGATAAGTGCAGATTTAGTAAAACACGTATTAACGCGTTTAAACCAAAAATTGGTCGTAACGAAGGATCTATTATGAGATGGAAATGCAAGACCAGAGTCTAACCCAGAAATTTTGTAGAAATTCGTCTAAATTTTCAAACAAGTATGGGCGTATTTCAATTCGCGAAATTTAAGATCAAACTTAAAAATGCTGACAGACTAAGTAAACACGAAATCGAGCTATTTCTATACAGCCAGTGGTGGATTTACCAATAGGGGTACTGGCGTCCTAAACAAAAACAAAATTTCGTCTTTTATTGCTGTCTAATAAATTGAAAATTATAACACAGTTAGACTATATTTTAATTTTCTTTGTGGAATATGTAAAGAAAAAGGCACCTTGAGTACCGCCTTTTTTTTTCTTTTTTTTTTTGGCCTCTATCAGTATTTCGCGAGCAAAAGCTTACCGTTGAATTTGCCACTGTTTGTAGTTCGAAACTGATTACCTATATACATATATATATGCAAAATAACGATTGCGAAAAGTATGGTATTTGTGATTTTACTATATTCACCGAGCGGACGTATGTATACATACAATTATTTAAATTGCTATCGTCGAAATAATAGAGGGATGAATTCGCTACAACTGTCGTCTTCTTTTCGTTCCTTCAGCAAGTTTACGAACAACAAAACAATTGCATCAGCTGCGGTGATATTCTGATGTTTGCGAAGACGCCTCACAACCAAATATGTTCACTTATTTTGCACGTCTACTTTTATAAAAAGAAAACAACACTGGCATTCAGGGCCGGATTTACAGCTCCAGCGCCCGGGTACAATAAAATTTTTGCGTCCCCTCATTTTTCAATTGTTGCCACCCACTATCATTGCCAAAATTATTTTTATGGATTTTTATCAAGGGTTTTTACCACATTAATAATTTACAGGTTTAATTGAATATTTTTTTACTGTCATCTTTACTAAAAAAAACAAAAAAAAAAAAAAAACCGATCTGTTTCGTACAAGAAAAAGCCACGCGGACTGAACTGGTTATGGTTAATTCTTCGAGTTTTAGAATTAAGACACGTCCACACGTCCATAGTAGCATCAGTGGGCATATTAAACTGAAAGTTAACACAATATTTATAGGGTAAATATCTATATGATATGTACTCCCAGCGTATGATTCGTACGGAGAAAATTGACGTCAACACCAGAAGTCAAAGGAGGTCAGATACGATTTAGGAGGAAATATTTCTAACGTAATTTCAGCCCATCGAGGTAGGAGGTGAGAAAAAAGAACTTTTCAAAGGAAGATTGACATCTCAAATGAAATAATTCCATAATGAATAAATAAATAAAAAAATAAAAAAATAAAAAAAGAGGGTAGGCTATGTCACTAAGGTATACTCGCAAATTGAACAATTTGGGTGACAACGTATGCAAATGCATATACCTATTCCTATAATCGTTTTGAATGTTACAAGTTTTACATTATTTTAAAAAATTTCAAGAATCAACGCTATACAGTAGCAGCATAACAGGAATTTATGGTAGTTTGACAGACTTGACTTGACACTGTAATTAGATTTAAAATTTTTCATTATCTAGACAAGCTATATATGTATTACAGAATAAAATATGAAAATTAGAAGTTCGCCTCTTTTTTGACACTGGTAGGTGTGATGGCAAATTTTCTATGATAGATTGATAAACTCAAAAAAATTAGATTAAGTTCCAATCAACATTTAATGACTTCAATAACAGATTCTAATGTAACAAGGTACAGATTATAATAACAATTGCGGACTCACCTATTAAGCCCTTTAACAGTTAATGGTTACAAGAGACTGTGAAATTAAAATAGTTACCAGAGATGGTTATCGAAGAAGATGACCATTCAAAAGTTTTTCATGAAGTGAAGTTTACATTTCATTTACTCTAATTATATTAGCGACAGATTTGCAAGAGGATGAATACAAAGTTGTGAAAGATGGATGATGTTGTGATTGACCAATGAGATGATTGATTATCCTCCCACTAATTATGTGGCTTGGTTAAGATAGTTCTTCTAGATGATTTGAGAAGTTCTTTTAATCGTAATGTGTCAATGCATTTGGTGGTCAAATGAAGGTTATGACAAGTGCGGACATAAATATGCGAGTGGGAGAGCTATATTGGCTGATGCAATAAAATTCCTATGTGGTATCTGTATTCTGTTTACTGCGTTTCATCTTCATTCAGTTGTAAAGGTGAATGACAATTGACTGATGTGATGATGTATGAATATGACTATTAATGAGTAGAAATATATCATTACAGTAGAACTTGGAGAATAAATTGAAATGAATATTATATTTGAATTCAGTGCACAAAAATACATGTCTGTTGATAGTGTACTCAATTGAGAACAAAAATGCAGTATGACAGATAAGCCTGATTCATACTTGACTAGTTCTATAGCTACTATAGCGAGCTATTTGGGATACTATTCTGTTAACAGTTGGTTTTCTGTTTTTAGCCATTAGTTAACTTTAACTTGGTAAATAATCTTCCAAAAATCTCATTAAAATCTCACAGGACAATTTCCCAAGTTGAAGTTGATATTAAAAAGTTAAAATGGCAAGTAATTTTAACTTTCAATGGAATAGTACTCCAAGTAACTGGCTAATTGAATGAAAGCTAGCCAAGTATGAATCAGACTATAATCATGCAAGTACTCTAGGTCTCAAAAAATGTTTTACGTAGTGTAGTAACCAGAGTAAAATTCCAGGGCAAGTAAAAACCACATTTTAAGGAGGGCAAGATTTTTATTATCAGATATATCATATTACCGTGGCAATAGAAAGGAAATTCGAGTCTAAGGAGAAATAATTCATGAGCCTTCCAGAAAACTGAAAATCACATTTGTGGTCTGTGTGGTATCCAGAATTTGTCTGTGGGTGAAGTTTAATAATGTTGGAGAAGCCAATTTCTTAACTGGAGTGTCTGAAAATTTTTTAGCCAGGGTTGTTCGATAGCAATTTTCTTTTAAATGCCAGGCCCCTAAAAATTTGAGGCCCAAGAGAATCCCCCATTCCCCTTCCATCAAGATGCATATTATCTAGGTATATATTCTGTTACCTATAATTTAATTTTATGTATAGACATAGTTGGTGGGAAGAAAGGAGAACAATATCAACAAAAAAATCTAAAATAATTGACAACCACATATTAATTTCACTTTGATATAATTTTAAATGCCAAATAAGATTGATGAAAATATACTGAATTGAACAATCAATGTTGCCAGTTAGAAAAAAGTTTAAAAAAATGAGTATGCTGAAGCCCGGAGGACAAAATATACATAATTTTTTCTTTTTTGGCTAAAAGAGACAAGTGCCATCACAAGAGGGAAATTCTCCCTAGCTCCCTGGTTATGGGTCTAGTTTTACACCATCTTAATAAAAGCGAAACTTATCATTAAAAATTAATTTTTACTGAACTTATGTTTTATTGCTCCTTTTTTAATACATTTTTATTTAAATCAGGTCAGTAAAACAGAATTAAGATTTTATGGCTGCAAACAGGATAGGTAGTGCACTCACTTGAGAAAAAAATGTGGTATCAAGGTAGACTACATAGTTTGTATTATTTTGCACTGCGGTTGTCATACTGTGTTTAAGCAAAGTATTCACTCTTTTAAGTAGGTATATATGTAATGGAGGGCTGATTGTCCTAGTTCCATTCTTCAACGATATAATGTTTCAGGAAGCAAAATTACTGTAAAATGTATATCTATATATTCGTGTATATAGATATAGTAATGTGCAAAATGTAGTAATTTCATTCTCCCAAAACTCTATCTGTGTCTGAAAGTAACTACCTATAGAAATGTTATACGAATCAGCTCTCCATGAGTATACTCAAAAATTCATACTAATAAAAGCATACCTTAAAAATTATTTTTTATTAAACTTATTACTTATTCACATTTCTCTTTAGTCGGCCTACATTACAAGAATTACCACATTAAACTTTCAACATGGTACTCAGTATGACAAATGTATTCATGGCAGAACAATATTGTATTAAGAGAACAATGATAAGCTTAAAAGGATGGATCACGAGTTGATTCAATACTTGGTATAAGAACAGCCAAGTTCTGAGAGTTTGTCAGTTTTTTAGAAAACCTTGTAATAAATGCTTAAACTTTCATAATAGCACTGCTGTATGAATCAAAACATTTGAGTGGTATTGAAATATGCTACTGACAGTATGAAAACTTATAATGTACTCACCAACACCATATGTCCAGTGGTTATGTCCATGTTAGTCATTGGTTCTTCACTCCTGCAACCAAAAATGAAGGAAGATTCTAAGAATTTAAAATACAGCATTATTCACTTGGCGAGATGAAGAGCTAACAAGCCAAAAAATGTACTTTTGTTCAAGAATTTCTCAACAATATATAAGTAATGGTCAAGGTAGTTTTTAAGAATTTCTCAAGTATAATCAGGTACGGTATGATCTCGAATTGGGCCTTTATATCACAGATTCCCAAGTTTTTCTAACTTCAGCTCCTTTATCATACACCTAAATATCCAAGTCTCCAAGCAGGTTCAAACATTATTCATACATGACCAGTGAAGAAATAATTTGTGCTGGTGCAGATACTGAAAATTTTTATTCGAAAAAGTTAGTGTCATTAGTATAGAAAATCTTTCTTTAATTAAAACAAAACAGTCCGTATAATCTCTGTTTGATTGTTTGTTAGCTTGTCTTCCAAAATTTTAAAGAGGTTTTCCTATAAGAAGGAACCGAAGATAGTCCTTCAAATGCTTTGGATACATTTTCAAACTATTCAAGCCATTAGTTTTTGAAAATGAAGAAGGAAGCTGCAATTGAACTTTTTTTACAGTCTCAAAAGCAGACATAACAAATAATTTCATCGATTTATTTTGACACAGTGCTGTACATAATATGTTTTTACTTAAGAAGAATATAATGCAATGGTTCTCAAACTTTCGGGAACACGGAACCCTTTTTGAATCAACATTTTTCCACTGAACCAAAGGCCGTAAAGAGGAAATTTGGGCCCGAGGTAGAAAACATTCTTAGGCCCTCCAAACAATTAATTTAATTATATTTTCAGTCAATATATACTTATTTTTCTATTATTGTTAGAGTTCATGGTTAGGGAAATCCCCTTCCCCCTTGTTAGGGCTGCCAGGAACTCTAAAACATGATTTGATTTCATAAATTTCACAAGTCAATTGACAATATATTTTTAAGGTTTAATTTTTATTTATTTTTTAATTGCTTTGGCAGCTTTTTTGAGATTTAATAGGCTATCACAGAATCATTCATAAAGCGCCACGGAATCCTAAGGAACCAGTTAGGATTCCGTTGAACACAGTTTAAGGAAGCTGCCGATATAATGTACAATGTACTTACCGATATATTTTCCTTTAATTTTCAATCTCGGATTATTACGATAATCCCTTAATTATACAAAATTGTGAGCGTACGTGTCTTCCCATAAATGGTAGAGTTCAGTGACAAAGAAATACTAAAGCCGGTATGCAAAAACAATACTCAAGTAACAACCGTTTCTTAAGAATTACTCACCCTAACAAAATTACATAAGTAGTTACAGATTATAATAATATACCAACATGTTTATGTTTATACGTACATAATTATTGCTATCTGGAAAAATGTAAGAATTACTTGAGTATCGATCTTGTATTCGGTCCTAAATAGTTCAAATATCTTTAGGCACTTGGACTGTGCATAATTTAAGAAGGGGCATGGTAGCCTCTTGCCCAAAAAGCAGTTCATATACATTAGATGTGAACGTATCATAGTATTTTATACTAGAATTAATTGACCAGGTACCCAGTTATTGAAATGTTGAATATAATTTTAGTAAAAACCTAACGTGTCTTGTGTTTTCATTATTTATTCAGAGAATGATTAAAAACTGAAAAATAATTTATTTTCTGTTTAGGGAGTTAGCTTCACAAATTTTCACAGAATTTTCTATGATTTTCTTTCTCTTTTGTTAAAGACGCCGAGGGGCATATTTAAATGAACTGAATTGACACAAAAAAATGTGAAAATTTCAAAATTTCGTCTAACTTAGGTATTTAAAAACAAAAATTTGACGTAAGATGAACGGATGATGAATACATTTTTAGATTCAGGAGAGTAGAAGGTTCAAAACGTTTCAAACTCCATGTTTTCATCAACTAATGAACCAAAATAAAAACATATTTTATACAAATCCACCTTTTTTGTACACACGGGTTTGACTTCTTATTCCTAAAAAAGCACAGTGGTTCCTGCTGGCGTCCGCCAATGGAAGTATGCGCCCAAAATTGTCTCGTATTTTACAATTTATCACGTTATATATTATTATGTAGCTGGCGTTTCTACTCGCTAATGCGTTAAATGTACTTATATATATCAGCGTTAAATGTTTCATATACACCACCATATTCACAAATACATACCACGACGATGTACTGGATCGTGAAGACGGACTATTGTCAGATTCTCGAGATAAGCTAGTAATACGTTGGCCCGCTGCAGAGCCGTCCTGATTTGCTTTACCCGCTGCCTTAATTCTACATAGTTCCTAAGTAAAAGTTTAAATAAATATATTAGAACTACCTCAATCGGTCGGCGCTATAATCAGTTACGCAAAATTAATTTTTTTCTGCTACCTGGAGGAGAAACCTGAATCGTCGTACCTGATAATCTCTGCCAAGTTCTTTATCGTGCGGCACTAATAGTTTATCCTTCAGTTGCGACTGTCTTTTAAGGTAATACAGAGTGGCGGACGATACCAACACAGCGCCAATCACACCGCAGAGAACAAACGTCAACATATACAACCCGTTATCATCCGCCATGTGAACAGCAGTTGGAAACTTATCCTGTGGAAATGAGACGCGATCATGTTTATCGATTTTGATATGAACGAAAAAAAAAAAAAAAAAAAAGTACACAGACTGACACTCGTTCAAACAACGAATACACAGTACGTACCTATACATATAAAATATATGTATAGGTAGTGAATATGTTTGTTAGAATAACGGTAACAACCGAAAATAATTTAAAATTCATTTCCCAAAGAACGATCGAAATGAAAGTGGGAAAACAATAAAATAATATACCTACTTGAAAATGATGAAAAATTTTGTTTAAAAAATTAAAGTTATCGTTCGAGAAAAATAAAAAAAGATACGTTAATAATACCGAAACTAAATAGGTACATAAATACCTAATAAACCTATCTGGAATTTAGAAAAAATCAGAAAATTTCGAGAATTGATATCTTTAATTTCTATAACGTTTTTTTTTAACTTGGCACTAAGTTAAAGAGAACTGCTGGACCGATTTTCATGATTAATGTGTTAAAAGAAAGGTTTCACTAGACATATAGCTATAACTTTGATTATATTATAGTAAGGACCAGTAAAGAAAGATGATTTCTGGTTAGACCACAGAGTATTAAATATAATAAAGGACGCATGTCCATTTAAACACTGCTACAAAAAATGGCACCAGTTTTGAAGAGTTGTCCCCATCCTTTTGGTAGGTACCAAATTCAAATTTGTTCGCCTGTATTTGAGCCCATTGACATTGATAAGATTTTTTTTCCTCAAATAATTGAATTAAATGAACGAATAAATTTGATGTAACTGACAATTTAGAAATCACATCAAACCAAATTTCATTTATTAAAATGAGGTGAAAATTGTACGGATCCTTAGAAGTGGGGATACTTATACTTTGTCTCAAAAGCGGTGCTACTTTTCAACTCATACATGCGTCCTCTATTATATTTGATATTCCGTGGGTTAGACCTTCAACCATACACTAGATAGACTAGCCCTGTACATTCCCATTGAAGCAGTGATAAATACTGAGTGTGACGTCACATTGTGGCAAGAAGTTGTTTTACCCAGGTTATACTGTTGTTATTTCCAGGTTTTTTAAGTTGATTTTAGCCAGGTTGGAGTTTTTTTTTGGAAAAATTGTACATAATCATTTCTTTTTTTCTCTATTAAAAAATTCATTTCAGAAGAAAAAATAAACTTTTTTTAATTTTTTTTTTATTCAAAAAACCTTATGGGATTAAACATGCATTTGCCACATTGTGACATCATTTATGTGTGATTCAATTTCCATTGCCATAGCCAGTCTATCTAGTTTATGGTCGAAGGGTTAAACATGTGGCACTAAATAGGCAACCAGAGCGTACCTTTTGATGTATCTTGCTTTAGCTATGTTTTATTTGCAAAAAATATCAAACTGGGGCTAAATCAAATGAAGCTATATAGCAACTTTCAAGTTGATTCTGCTCTTCAATTTGTGTATTTATCAAGCAAGAGTGGAATAACATTTCTTGGTGTCAACCTGGTGTTGACGCAGCGTGGCAAATAAAACAAACCTAGTTGTTATTTTTGGCAAATAAAACATAGCTATTATGAGTTTATGTATGCTATATCCTTGTGAATTTAAGAGATGTCTTTATCAGATATATTCTGAATTGGTGAATTCAAGCAAAATGTCAAAAATACACAGAAGGTACGCTAGGGTTGCTTACTTTTTTGCCAGCATTTCTTGACATTAAAAAGTTTATTGGTCTACTGGTCCAGTACTATATAGTCAAAGAACTAAGGAAATGTCCATATCTCTATATGCGCTGTGTAGTGACGCATAAACTATCGATACTATCGATAGTCTATCCATACAATTGATAGTCTATCGACAATTTTTCTCAAAAGTGACTATCGATAGCTATCGATAGTTTATTGAAAAACTATTGACAGTTTCAACGTTTTAAATTTGTTTAAAAACATGTTTTCAAGCCATTTTTTAAAATAATAAATAAAAATTCTTATTCAACTATTTAGTTTTGACTTTCAAATTAAATATAATAAATCGAGGTGGAATATGCAAATAAATTGTAAAGATGATTGAATTCTAGTATTTCATAATTTTGGTAGTTTTGAGACATATTTGACATTTTTTTACCACATTGAAAAATAATTATTAATAGTATCGATAGGAAAAAATATTGATATTATGTACCACTAGTGCTGTGGTACAAAAATGTGACAAAGATTTTCTACCATCATCATCGTCATCAATGAAAAGTCAACTTCGTTTAACATTCTGTGCAGCCAAAGATGCGCATATTTTGTGGTGAAAACTGACATTTCTATATCAATAGACACACACGCACACACTATCAAGCTACAACACATGTGCAATAACAAATATCGAGCTTCAAAATGTTTTATATCATATTCTTTCTTTGACATATTTTTGATTAGGAATAAGTAATCTCTTTTGCTGTATGTCTCTGGGTTTCACCATGTAGATGTGCCATCTAAAGAGAAAAAGTTCATAGCCCCTCAGGGGAAAAATTGGGAATTTTGACCCCCCAAACGCCTTTAAGAATTTTTTTGACATTATGTCCTCTCTTAAACATATTTCTCTCAATATATGGAGTTTGTGGGTGACAACTAGTATTATTTTATTGTTTTAGAAAACCCAAAAATTTATGTTTTAGGAAATTTTTTGATATTATATTTATTTTGATCATTTTTCTATCAGAAAAAATTTTTCATTTATATGTTAGAATAATTTAAAATGAAGAGAATTGTGGAAGATTACAAAAATTTTAAATATTTGCATATTAATTTCAATAGTCCCCATAAAGAAATTAGAATTCAACAATTCTTCCACATGCCCAAACTAAACATAATATATATATATACACATCGATATATATTAAAACATATGGATATGTTTGCAAAAACTTTCAATGAGTTGAGAAAATGTACACTTCTGACACATTCGGCCCATCCCATTTTATTTAAAAATTTATTCCAGAAAAATACATGAATATTTTAAAATTCAATCTGCAATAATCTTTTTGAACTTGTAAATTCTTGAATATGTACATTCCACAGACATTCCCTTTTATCAAAACAATTTCTTTGTCATTCTTCAAAGCTTTACAATTCCTTTTCTCTTACATTTTTCCCAAATTCCAAATTTTGTTCTGGCATCTTCAACGTATTTTTTCCTTTTTCACTTCCCTCCTTCCCAATAAAAGTTCGTCCGTGGAATTAGACAATAAGATTTCATATGTATTGTAAATCGGTTTTTACTACCACCATATTTTTTCAACTGTCAGATAAATGATTTTTATACACGAACTTTAACCTTTTTTCTGTCAGTCCACTTCACTTAGATTTTTATTTTTGTAGCAGAAACAAGATGTTCTTCTGCTTTAGTTTCTCGTGTGCATTTCTTTATATTATATGACATGTGTTTTTACATAAAAATGTGTTGATCTTTTCTATTGGGTAATGGGAGAAATTTGGCGGTGTAAAGAAATGGTTCCTGGTTAATTGCTGATCTGGTAAGTCATATCATGAAATTAAATGCAAGTGTGGTGATATCAACTTTTTCGACAGAAAAAGAAAAGAAAAAAGGAGAAGAGCTGTTTCTGTTTTCCGAATTGTGTTTATAAAATCCCTAAGTACGTCAAACTCATTTAATTGGAAGAAAATTTTCAATAACTGGCGAGTAAGGAGAAACCGTTACCTTGTCACCAATACCAACCGAAGTGATGTCAACGTGCAGTCGATTTTTTATCTCATCCTTGAGGGAATCTGTTGATGAAAAAATATGCATTATTAAAGAGGGTATAAGAGCTTTGTTTTCGAAGCGGAAAACAAGAAACTACGAAACTTACCAATTTTTTTTGCGACTTCGGATGCGTTTAAATTTTGCCTATTTGGAGCAATTCGAAAAGCGATTACTGAAACTTCGCTTCTGTTAAACAGATAATGAATGAGACCCAAATGAAAAATGTAAAAGTAACCCAAGTTGATCTATTCTATAACAACAAATAGCTTTACTTAATGTCGCGAATCGTGTCTTCTGGTAAGTGTAATATTTCAGTAATTCCATGAACAATATATTCTACTTCATTCCAGTTCTTAATCCTGAAAAAAAAAAAAATTATCGATCTCGATTCTGTGCAAGGAAATTATTGATTTTTTCTCACTTAGGCTAGGGGAGGACGCGCAAGAATTACAAAATAAGAGTAAAAATCTTGAGCTGAAATTATTACACTATATTTATTTTTTTAAATTTATTACTCCTCGACAGTTTAGACAATTTACTTATTTACGTTATGTGGGTAGTATAATAGGATTAAATGAAAAACATGGTTATTGTTTTGTAGGTACAGAGTGGATAAGAGTTAGATTTTCAACAGTTTAGAGGGGATGAACAAGTGTTGTATAGGGTACAATACTTATGACATACTGTAAGGAAGACGAGTACTTAGAGGCGGATGGCTCGGATTTGGGAATCAATATCCTGCCAGCATGAACTTAACAATCACATAAGGGAGCACCAATTGAACCGAACTGAAATTTACTGCCATTTTGAGTTAGGAATGTGAAGACTGCTAGTCTCGAAATTTTTACCTTTCAACTGAAAAGCCGGGAACCTAACCACTAGACTCCTAATTACACTTTTTCGATGGAGTGATACAGTACATTATTACCAAGAAATGAAAAGAAAGAAAAAAAAAAAAAAGAAAATACATAAAATCAAGCAATTTTTAAAACAAAGCAAAATTGTTCTTCATCAATTCTAAACTAAAATTCTGAGGGTGCTAAGACCCCAATCTTTTGTTCAGTTCCTCAAAAATTTATCAAAAACGAGAATTACAACGTAAAAACGTCTCAAGACGAAAGAAGAATCTTTTAATTTCGAATGCAGCAGTATGATCATTGTTTGTGAACAATTTTTCTTTTGACAGGGCGGCTCTCTTAAAGCGGAATGCAAGAACGAGTATCAACCATTTCTTAAAAATTACTTAGAGTGTTATCTACATGCATGTTTATGAACACATAATTGATAATAAGAAAAATGTAAGAATTATTTAAATAAGTATCGTTCTTAAATTTGGCCCTTAGATACCTTATTTACCTATGCGATTGATTCTATATTACCTGCCATTAAAAAAACATAGGTAGTTCAAATCAGTGGTTCCCAACCTATGGGTCATGATCTAAACTTGGGTTGTCGTAGCTTTCAAGATGGGTGCCCAAGATCTCCACAAAAAAAAAAAGTAGGCCACTTATGTTTTTAAAGTCAGTGGAAATAATTAGCCCGAAAAATGATAATGAGTCATGAACAAATATATATTTGAAGTCATAAAATAGATTCACTAACGTCCAGGTACAGCTCAAGATTGAAGTCTTGAAAAATTGAAAAAATTTCGTTTTTTTTTGGCCCAGACCGAATTGAGGGTAAAAATTTTAGCGAGTAAAAAAGCGAGAAAATAAATTGTTTTACTACAAAATTATCTTAGGAGTCAGTAGATATTATTTTTTCGAGTCAAATAGAGGAACTCAACGAACAGGTGGAACAATTAAATTTACAATACATACGGATTTTTCAGTTTAATATACGTAAAATCTGCATTCACGATGGCGGACTGTTCAGATCTCTCCGCCGAATTTTGCCTTGATAAATCCAAATTATCGTTCTGAACAGGGGATAAGTAATAAAAATTAAAAGCAAGTTTAAGTCCGAAATATAACAAATATCGTCAGAGCACACTTACCGGTAATCCAGTATAAATCTTTTCAATTTCAATATCATGAATTGCGTTCGCAATTAAACTGTTCTCTAAACAAAAATTAAAAATTCTTCAAAACTTTAAGTTACAATCTTTATATCTTTATGGTTATCTGCGAGAAAGCACATATTTACCAATTTTCTTTTTCATATCATCGGCAGTATACTGATAGATATTTGGCTCAACATTGAACATAATTCTGTTTCCCTCAATTCTGTAAAACAACATTGATTTTACGAAATAATACGATTCAAAGAGTACGAAAATATTATTACCTAGTAGGTAGGGACTCGAAAAAACTCACTTATTTTGCTTGAAAAATCGACTTGGTACAGTGTAAAGCCTACTTAAAGTGGTGAAAAATCTTTCGACGTCAGATTTTTGTAACCTAAATAATAAATAAACAATCAGAGGTGTTTGTTGACAAAAATTATAGATAATGTACAGACTCTATCGTAATGCTCAAAAAACAACTATAACATGCAATGGGCATGTGCCCCCATTGTTTCAGGAAATTCAAGTAAGTATATGAAACTCATCGAAAAATTTATAATTATTGAAAAAATTAATAGTAGATAGGTGCCATAAGTACCTACTATTTATTTTATTTTATTTTATTTTTTCAAACTGTCAGTGGGGCCAACCTAGTAAAATATTTGGCGGCGGGTTTCAAACAAGATGTAAAAATATTTTGGTTCACATTCAACCTAGACATTGTTGAATTATAAACGTAAAATCCGATTTTTTAAGATAAAATTCAACGAATATTATTCAGACAAAATTCAAAGCGCATGCGCCAATTTACAAATGTTTCGAATTGTTTCCATCCTAATGATAAACTGATCGTTGTTGCCAGGTCAGTATACGCCAAAGGGCCGCGAAGCGGTACTTCAGAGCTTCTCATAAAATATGATGATAAGGAAAATAATTTTGATTTTGATTGAAATTACTTACGGATGAGTTGTTTCAATAGTTATCCACGATAAACGATCACTCCGATGAGGTTGAGGATTCGAGAGGGGAGCATAATTAGGAACGTACTCGTACTCATTATTCTGTAAGATGAAATTAAACAGACATATAAGATTTTTAACGAGAAAATAATAAAAACGAAACAATCTAAATAAATTTGGCTGCCAAAACTCGATTTATGAGAACTATGCTCGTTTAAAAAATTCACATTTATTCAAAATATGCAATAGAATATTAAGGGAAAAAATTTTTAAAATTCAGATTGTATGTATTTTGAAATGAACGAATCACTGCTTAGAAATTCCATAAGGGTGCTCATCAAGTTAATTTCGAGAAAATTTCTATTGGTATTTTTTGGTCAAACTATAGGAAAACTATTGCACGGGTACATGTCAATAAAACACCTGTATAATTACCCATAAATGAATTTTATTCATGACGATTTGGAGAATCCATCTTTACCAAACGAATAATACTATAATATATTAATATTATAACTAATCACTTTACAAAGATGAATAGAATAATTATTTAAGAATATTATTATATAAAGATGATATACAGGGGGTTTTCTGAGAAGCTCTCCGAACCTCAACAGTGTTGAGAGTGTACACAGAAACAAACCCTCGGCGCAGTGGCCATCAAAGAGGAATATTTTTGTATTCTCACCAAACTCTGATCATCATCAGGGTGACCCTCACACCCCTCACCATGGCCCCAAAATTTCTCAGTACATAATTATGAAGTCATCACCCCATCAAGGCGCCCCACTACCACTGCTTCTCGTCAGAGTAGCCATCTAGAAGAAAAACATATCCACGTAATAAAGAGGAAAACAGAATCTACCATTCAAAAGTAATAGTGCTCAATGACGACATCGCATCGCACTAAAACGTGATCTATCCAAATTTTACAATTTTCATCTGATCCCCAGCCCAAAAACATATCTATGTTAAAAACATATTCAATAAACGTATGTTTCTCATTCTTAAAGGTTAAGAAGCAAGTTACTAAACGCTTGCCATAAAGAAATTGATTTTAAAATTGTTATTTGACCAGCTACCTAGATGAATAGTACCTACTATCTAAGAGGAACAGGAAAGGTCCTTTTCACTTTAGGCAAATCTTGTAAAGAGAAGGTGCGTACTACAGTCTGTTCAGAATAAGAATGATGTGACATCACAGAAACATTCACATTTCACAGCTACGTAAAACGCAAAAATATTTTTATAAACATAACAGTTTTCGATGCAGTTCATAGCTGAATAGTGTGAATCTTTACCTTTTCCTTCCCTCTGTTCCATCTATTCATATGTCAATGTCGTTTTTGTTCTGGACATATACATACTACGAGGGGAGAGTGAAAAGTGGTGGCCCTCATCCAGAGATAATGAAGATAAGTCCAAGATGTTCAAGTTATTGTATGATTTCATTTTTTATCAGCATATGTTCGATGTTTCAAATTAGTACCTATTTTTGTTTCAGTTTAACAGTTTGCTAAAGTGAATGCATGACGCAGTTTTAAAAAAATGAAAAAAGTGAAAATTCGTGCTATGTGATTAAATTATATTTTTTGAAAGGTTTAAAGTCAAAAGCTATAAAAAATGAACTTGATTCAACATTGGGGGCGACTCTTTCCCTTCAATTACAACTGTTAAGTGCTGGATTTCCAAATTTAAAAGGGGCAGAACAAGCACAAAATGATGAGTCACGCGGTGGGTGAGTACCCCAGAAATGTGCGAAAAAATTTGAAAAATTGTTATGTCAGACTGAAGAATAAAAGTGCGTGAAATAGCAAAGACTGTTAGGATATGAATAGAACGCGTGTGTAATATTTTGCATGAATATTTGGAAATGAAAAAGCTACAAAATGTGATGTAGTTCTTGTACTAACATCTGGGGTCCATAAAATTCATGATTATGCGTGTTATCGGTTATCGCTTATCAAGGTGCTTAAACTTCTTTGAATATATATTACGACATATGGACTGCTCAAACAGCTAGCAGGTAGGGAAAGTCTGTGGCGCAACGGGCGCATACAAACAAAATACTCAGTTCGTATAGGTTTTTATCAATTACCGCATCCTTTAATTACTGAATGGTTTATATTTGTCTTTTTCAAAGGTCAAACGGTTCCGGAAACAGCCTGTATTATGCGTACAAAACGGTTTTTTGTCCTAACAATTCGTTTACAATTTGAATACCTATTACATCATAGCGAAAGAATATTAACTGCGAAAAAATATCAAAACGATTGAGAAAAAACGTACCTCTCTCAAATTTGCGTCGGTGTGGGAGGGTCTTCTTTTCGCCATTTCATCGTCTGAAATTTAGAAATAAATCATGTAAAAAAAAACAATGACCAAAATATTTAAAACAGCTTTTAGTGAAACGCGTAAAGAATTGAACGAAAACTGATTATCGCCGTCTTCTTAAAAATATTTTCGAAATTTTCAACCAATTTTTCAATAAACAGATGTTTTTTCCCCATATTTACTCAAATTAATGGTTTACCAGCCAGAAAATACAATTAATTAGGTATAAAAACTAATTCATTTAAAGAGAACAGGTGGCTGGTGGAAGCAGCCTACCTACATGATGGCGTAATACCTATATACTTCAAAGGTAATTGAGGACTTTGTAAAGGTCGTCGCTGAGATAAATAGACTATAATGAAACATTAACTTGGAGTTTACACTAGTGTAGGCGTATAGCACGAGACGGTGGTAAATGAACTAGAACATTAGGATTTTCTCATTTTCTTTGCTTTGATGCGGTGTAATTTCACACATAATTGTAGAGGATAACAATTAAATCAGAACTGAAAATAAAAACGATAAATTGTGAAAAGCAATGGCGTAGCCAAGGGGGCGATTACCACAATGACCTTTATTTATTTATTTTTTTTATTCACCAATAGTTATTTTTTTGCTCAACACATTTCAAATTGGGAAAAAATTTCAGTAATAAATAAGCGACAGCGAGCTCAATAGATGCTAAATTTCTCAAATTTTCCATAGGTATTTTCAAAAGTTACAAGCGAAAAAAAAAAGTCATACAATATTTTTATACTCCCCCCTCCCATTGAAGAAATCCTAACTACGCCCCTGGTGAAAAGTACGATAGCTTACCGTTGTATTTGAGTTTACTCTCAATGTCCTCCGCATTGGAATTCATATTCTATGGAAACAAAACAAAAAAGATGGGTCAATGGAAACGTCATAATATTAACGGGCAACAAAAATAGGAGACTATTTTGTGAACTGCCACAATGAGGCTAAATTGTTGAAGCATGAGATTTAAGTTTATAACGAAACTGAAACTTCGAAGGATCAATGTGAGAAACTTACCCCAAACGCGTAATTATTCACTTTAAAATATGGACCCGGTTTTTTTACGTCCAGCCGTTCGCTCCGTTGAAATCCAAAAATACGAGATCCGTACTGATTTAAAAGTTTTTCATACACGAGATCATCGTATTCTGAAAAATACAAAAAGAAAAAAAGAAAAAAAAAGAATTTAGGGTTCGAATTAAATCCTCTACTTCAAGCCCGAAAAAATTGTGTCGCACGGGGTTTCGATCAACTTTTGGTTTTAAAAGCTTTCTCGCATCTGTTTTGCCCCTTACTCTATACGTACCTATATTCCAATCAAAAATGTTAAATATAAAGGTAGTATACATGCAATTATCGACAAAGACGGAAAATAGCTATCTTAGTTCAAATTTTTAAATTTGCGTTTACGATCAATTTTTTCACAAAAAACAAAAGTTTTGACACGAGCAAAAACGTTCTATGTGCACAATTATTCAAAATACCTCCACAAAATAACCAACCCAGAAAATAAGGGCCAAAGTCGTAGCCTTTTTTACTTAATACGATTTTTTTGTTTTTTTTTTTCATTTACGTAGGTATTGATGGGACAATTTCAATTATCAATAACTAGTTTCTAGAGGAAATGATAATCATTTTTTTGGAATGGTATAACAGTCTTTTAAATGGCTGTAAGGATATTGACCGCCTAAAATATTATTTTTAACCACAAAAAAATTATCGACATCAACGTAGATTGCATTTCCTATGGTGCTCGTGTGCTCGAGCATGGAAAAAATTAAACACCACACGAAAAAATTAAAAATTATTCTATTTTAACCAATATTTCAGGAAAATAAGTCAAAATTAGTTATAATTAATAATTCAAAAACGATTTTCCAGTTTTCAGTGGGTAGCTTTAAACTATGGTTTTGGTTTTCGAATTGATTGTTTTTATCATTTTTATCTAATAAGCATAAGTATAAGGTTAAAAAGTTTTAAAAAAATTTTAAATTCATCTTGAAAAATTTTGAGCACCATATGGGGAAAAAATGAAACGCAATAAGAAAAAATCCTGTACATTCCAAAATTTTTTTTCTCCAAATTTTTCTAAATTTGCATTTTTTTCTTACCTGTTTTCCTGTCCCCCAGCTAGATCCGCCCTTTTAAATATATAGTCGAGAAGAAAAATAAAAACTTCATACAACGGTGGAAATGTCCGTACAACAGGTCGAAAATCCGTACAAAAGTCCGTACAGTTTTTAATAGGGTTTAAAATCGGTACATTTTCATACGTCTGGCAGCACTGATTAGAACCAAAAAATTCCCATTTTCCTCAGTGAAATGTTACAAATCGTGCCAACATTTTTTCAATCGATCAAATTTATGTGTTCAGGCATGTAGGGCGAAGTTTGATACGCAAGTACAGCAATGACGAATGAAAGGTTTTTACAGCTGTAAGTGGGCAGCGTACCATTTTTTTTGTCAGAGATAAACATTGGACCGCCTTCGCTGTAGGCTTTTGGTTTCTCTCGGCTTAAAGCCTCCCACGCCTTTTCATATATTTCGTCGGGGACATTTTGCTCTTCAACAGAAGACTCGTTCCATTCGCTGCCATCCGAATTGGGATCGTCATTAACTTCGTTTTCGTCAAATTCATTTTGGTCGGTTTTAAATTTGTCACCTGTAAAAGAGGAGGATAATGTATTAAACTGTGAAAAAAAAAAAAAAAATTCTACAGATTTAACTTAATGTTAAAGAGCTTTTTGTTCGGAGCAATGGTTCCAAACCAGTGGAGGCATGACATTAATTCGGGAAAAGTGGGTTCACGTGGATTTTTTCAAAATAACATTAAAATTGCAGTGTAAAATTATTGTAGATCTTGAAGCGAAGAAATCTGATTAATAAGGAGAGTATAAGGACGGTATAAGGAGGGTACAAGGAGGGTATAAGGAAGTACACAAATGTTATACGGTGGGTACAGAAGGAACCTTAACCAAAGTGGATAGGAACCATTGGTTTAAAGAATCGGGTATCCTCAAAGTTTCTAATATAAAATTTTCAACCAATGTTGCTGGTTCAGCGGTTTAGCTGTGAAGTCAGGATCAGATTTTAGAGGAACTAAGGGGCCAATGGCCCAATGGCCCCTATAAATTGAAGGCATCCATAAAAAGTACGCAAAAGAAACATAAGCGTGAGAACGAGAGAGAGAATATAGGTATCTACTTGCACATTCTTTATCAAAACTTATTTTGATCGGTCAGAAAGAATCATATAGCCAAGTAAGAATGTGAAATCGGCCTTTCAACCAAATTACCTAATTTTTTTCGAAATAACTAAAAATACCAATTTTTTCGTAATTTTGCAACTAATGTGAAAAAAATTTATCAAAAATTTAAGTAGCTTTGGGTGAAGGGGGTAAAAAAGTTAGTCGATAGGAAGGAAAAATATTCATATGTAGCACATTTTCCTTTTCCAATTTCAAAGAAGAAAAGTGAACCAGGCTCGTTTAACGTGTTCTGCTGTTAATTTTGCGGTACCTGTTCGCTTAGGACGTTGCAATAGCTTTTCATAAATATAATGGGGAATGTGGTTAGAACAGAGCAAACTGAGTTTTTTCTCAGCCAGTTGTTTTATCTGCACCTTGTTTTACTGAGATGACCTTAAATCATCATTCATTTTTATCAGAGTAAAGGTAGGTTGTTTACTTATAGTTTCTTTGGGAGTTATTTTATTTTTTTATTTTTTTATTTTTAACATTACCCACTCTTAGTTTTAGTTTTCGTAAAAATGCGTTTTATCTAAAAAATTTTTTGATTTTTTCACCATTTCTAAAGGTGCGTATAAAAAAAATTTACTAAAACGAATTTATGAGAGGCTTATTTGCATTATTTGTTTAAAAGTAAATGGCAAACAACTACTATATGATCGATGGGATGACTACAGAAAATGCAACATAATATTTTCATGCTAATTCAAGCAGAAAAAAAGAACCAGATTTGTTTAATATGAAAGGTGTACAGATGAGATACTACAGTGAAAGAGAAGTGCGTAAGTGAATAGCTAAGTATAATAGGACAGGTATTGAGAGAAAGTTCAGAATTTCATTATCAGTAGGAACCAATCTTGCGTTAATTGTTCAGTCAACTCACTAACATTGCCTATTGACAACTTGAGAAATGGTGTAAGCCTACTTATTTCGTATTGATTCACTTTATATATATACTATGTATGTAGGTACAGATATCTATCTTGGTTTACCATATATTAGGAATCTGAAAGCCTACAAAAAATGGGGATTGAGGAACCCTAAAATCTAAATTTTAAATATTAGAAATTTTTCGATTCACAAAATGTCAAAATTTAATTTTTTAGTTTTCAAAGCGAAATTCACGAATTAGGTTGTAATCTGAAGTAAAACACTTCACATAAATTATCCTAAAAATTTATGCAACTGTAAGCACTATTTGGATGGATAATACTTACGATTGTGAATGGGGAGGTATAAAGGGGTACCACGGTACCGAGATGCTGTAGATTTTGTTGATTTTTTACGAACGTCCGCTTTTGACTTTGATTCCAAGCGCAGCTGATTGATGAGTTCACTTTCGTAATCTTGAATCATAATAACAAAGATTCTATGGTAAGAGAATTGTCACAACCATAATACACTACATTGGTGCAAGGAAGAACGGTCACGTATTTATTACCTGGTTTAATTTGATAGAATTCATTTTTGGCTAGTACCTGACCATCTACCCCTTCATCATCTGGTTCATATTTTATAATTCCTTCGCTGGCAGCAGAGTTCAGAAAATGGCGACCTTTTGGTTGATTCTGCGAACAAACACAGTTCAGAAAATTAAAATGATATTGGATAGGCTACTAAAATATATTTAAAAAGTAATGAATCCGAAAAACCAGGCAGAATAATGCCATTTATCGTGGCTCTTTCAGCGGGGGGGGGGAGTGGGTGTGTATCAGCCCTTTGGCTCGATCTCAGCTGGCAAAATCATTTAACTGATGATTTTTAGCATTGAAAATGCTTCTCGAGTCAAGTTGTGAAAAATTGTCCGCCACCCAATTTTTATCAATGGTTTATGCGTGAATTGTATGAGAAGGGGTAGATAACAATGGTAAAAAAAGTGGAAGGAGAAAATAGTAATGAAAAATAAAGTGGAGGTGGTAACGTTGTTTCGTTGTTTATGGAACGAATACAAAAATGAAAGAAAATGAAAATGAACAACTAAATTTTTAAGTAGGTTTTCTTTAGAAAATCTATTTATTATGCTTGGTGTGGTATTAGCCCCCAGGGTTGGGGTGGGTATGTTTTTTGTTTCATAACCTCAGGAGAATTTTGGCACCAATAACTGAAATTAATATATATAGATATAAGTCAATTTCTTGTTTTCTTGGTACAGGATTCAATGTTTATCCGATAATAACAAAATTTAAAAACCAGACCTACTGATTTTGGAGCGGATTGGCAGGAAGGTACTTGCGGTACCACCATTTTTGTTTTTGTATTGGTCATAAAATGCGGAATTTTGGAACCATATGTATGAAATTTGAAACAAATATTTATTATAATTTATTGGGACGTGCGACCAATTTTAGAGCGGATCGACTGGAGGGTACTTCAGGTAAACCTTTTTTCCTGATTTTTTTCTAATTTGGATGAATTTTTCTTTTTATAAAAATTAAACACACGTTCATGTTTTCTTTTTTTTTTTATTTCATAACTTTATTATATTTCTTTGATTTTATTTGAAATAGTATAATTATTTACCATACTTCATTATCTTAATTTATTTTTCATTTTTTCAAGAAATAATGCTTTTAAATTTCACGTTGTCTAATATTTCGTCAGCAGCTAACACATTTCATACAATCATAACATACCACTGTGGAATGCGGCCATCCCCTAAATTGAAAATTTAAAAAACTTTTCGTATTTTGTTCCCTTAATAATAAAATAAAATAAAATAAAAATTAAATTCACACACTGAAACGCCGTGAGCGTCTTCGGCTAGGCTAAACTCTTAGCCTAGCCATGTAGCCCAAACGTTTTTTCCCTCTCTTTTCACTTTCGATCTTTTCATTACCACCATTTTATTTTTAGTGGTGGTAATGACACTATACAACCTCGGTTGTCAGAAAATCCCCTGCCATTTTGTTCCGAATCATATTTTTTTTCTGTACTCTAAAATTTTTACTATGAACTTTGTAATATTCATCCTCCGTTTTGTCTTCGACCATCGAGGTCGATTTATTTTTTTGTCAACATTTTTATAAAACTTAAATTTTTAATACATTTTATTTTTTTTTAATAATGGTTTAATTTTATATTCGCGGGCATCGGGCCCGCTCGAGACAATCATTTGAGGTAAACTCAGGCCGCTCTTTTTGAAAAAGACGCCTTCTCGGACACTCAGCTATGAGGTAAATTACTTTTAATTCACCTTTTCTTCCTCCCTGTTGCATGGTATAAAGCGGTTCAATCGATCACCTGGCTAGCTGAGCAGGTCTTGGGGCCCTTAACTCGCATCTTCACCGAATTCTGTTGGTGGAGATGCTCGTGGAACACTCAATGGAGTGATTTTTTAATTATGGGAAAATTATGTTAGGCTATGTATTGGGTTGGATTAAGCCACCCAGGGTCGCATACCACACTACTAACACATATAAACTTACAGACAATTAATACGACCATCCAAATTCGTAATTCTTTTTCTCGAATACCTACTTTTTCTAATGAGACTTGCTGCGCTATAATTGTTTTTAATTTCTATTCATTTTCAACGCCCTTTTTCTTTTTGATTTTGCTAGTTGGAAATTTTCTTGGAGAAAAGTTGGCCAAATTGGAAATTTCACCTCCCCTGTGGGAACTACTTCGAAGAGACATTGCCATAGATATTTACGTATATACGATAAGAGGAGAGATCGGAGGTTAGTAAAAATTATTCCCATAATAATACTACCAACATAAATACTTTTCCACGAGTGTAATTGCAAAAATGGTAATACTCTGAGGAAAAACTTGGTACTGAGTGATAGTGGAGACTTTGTTGAGAAAAAACGAAAAGCAATATTGTTTTCAAAATTCGCGTACCTAACCTCGCGTAGATAAAATTTCACGTGGGAGTTTTTTAATTTTTAATGAATTTTTTTCTAAAACGTTTACGAACAGCGCTACATACTCGTACAGTATTTTTATTTTTATTTTTTAAATCCCAAATTAATGAAAAAAAGAAACATGATGATTTCTGAAACATACGAAAATGTATGGATCGGGACCCATATGTGAGTTCGTCACCTAAAAATGATAGGAAACAAGAAGTCAACAAAATGTAAAAATGCGCCGAGAAAAGAGATGAAATTATATACATAAATAGAGATGGTTGTCTTCACAATAAATTTTGTTGATGTTATTCTCTTCTGTTTTTTGTTATTTTATTTTTTATT
Organism: Ericerus pela; assembly: GCA_011428145.1. Classification (NCBI taxonomy): domain Eukaryota; kingdom Metazoa; phylum Arthropoda; class Insecta; order Hemiptera; family Coccidae; genus Ericerus; species Ericerus pela. The sequence continues at coordinate 100,909 of WOFM01000357.1, forward strand.
CATTCAGTATTTGTCAACACAATATATGTACACGAATTTTTATTGGTTGTATAATATGCATTTCATTGTGATTGTCCACGGTGGGTAGGTCCATGCGGTAGAGTAGCCTACAATATTATTCAACTGTTGTAAGCGTGAAAACGTCATACCGCCTAAAATAATAAAAGAATGTAAATTACCATACTTCTATGTGATAAAAAAAAGACCGATATAGCGAGTTTGAGACGATGCTTAAACTGTTTCGAAGATTGCAACGTATTTCTTGACACAAGTTTTCACAAAAAAACTAGGAACAAGTTAGCCGAAAGTTGAAATGATAAACAAAGTTTTTTCTCAAGAAAATAAAAACAAGTGGAACATTTTAGAAATCACGAGTTTTACCTTTCCGAAGAATTATTTTCTATCCATAATAGGCTTCAAAAATAAATTAATATTACGAATGATTCAATTAAAAAATTTTATATCTTCGAGTTCGAAAACAGGGGCATATTTTTTACGTTATTTACAAAATTAATATAGGGCACAATTTAATATTAAATTTTTAAATTTATCAAAAATTTATTTAAAAATTCGTTTGTAACGATATTTTGCGAATACGTGGAAAAGCTTCGGAACTCACTCTGTTAGTGTGAGTGCCGCTTTCAACATAAACCTGGACATATTTGCCTAACTTCTACCGTCTACAGATTCTCCTGAAGTCAAATTTATACACCATAAGCTATGGAGTAGTCAAATCAAAATTATTATAAAATCAGACAACGATCTTCAAATACCGGCGTAACTCCAGGTACCACACTTATTTCATACCTTCATTCTGAAGGCAAATGCATCCTGATGTAGTTTCGAAATTGACTGATATCCAGAGGCGGCCCGACAGCGTGTTTCTTGGCTAGAGCCACTCTCATTTGAAAAAGGGGTTCCAAAATGTGCGCAAATAATTAACGTTAGAAAATAATTTTTTTAAATATGCTTTCACAAAAAAAAAATTTAATTGCTGATGGGGTTCGAACCCAATACTTCCGGATTAAAAAGTTTAGATTCATTATATCATACATTTTTTTTGAGATGATTCAAAAAAATTTTAAAGGGGTCTCAATGAATGAGGGGCGCAAAAATATGGTGGGAGCCACTGACGCACAATTAACTTGGGCCGCTACTGCTGATATCTCCTTCGATATTGTAGTTAGGCAAACAATGTATAGAGCTTTTTTTGTTCCTCGTAAAAAGACGAGCGAGATTATCATCTTAAAAATTTAAATTTCCGTAATTTTTTTCTTTTGTTCTTTTTATCTAGACTCCAAATTATGGCCGTGTAATTTCCTTCAAAAAGAAGGTATGCAAAAATTCGTACGTAACATTTTTTCGTAATGATACCCCTTTATATCGATTTTTGGAATTTGCATATCATTTCGTCACACACGTATAAAACGAGTAAAATTAAAATATATGAAGCAGCCGAAAATAGGACTTGTAGGCTGCCTGTCGCGTTTTGCAGACATTATTTCAATATATGTACTTATCAGTCTACCTTCTTTCGTTTTTATCAATATTCATGAACATAATGGAGAAAATAGCATAAAACACGACAACTGCAATGGCTAGGGAACAAGAATCAATTTATTTCCTTGATGACATTTTGGAAGACATACACCTACACCCGGTAACCCAATAACAAATGATACCAATAGAGAAAGAACGTAGTATTTCCTCGGACTAGCAGAAGGGGATGAAAAAAAAAACAAAAAAAAAACAGCTACAAGCAGGTAACATTTTATTGATTTCGAAAAGAATGAACGTAATTTGAAACGAAGGAGCGCTCACTTACTACCTCTACAGTAGAATAAAACACCACCTGCTACAGGGTGTGTTAAAGAGACTGCCTATTAATTCGAGAAGATCGAAGTCAATTAAAATTTATTTATTTGAATAATTTGATTATTTTAACCAAATACGAAGGAGAACCCTGAAACATAGGTTTCCAGATGACACTATGAATAAAAAAATATCTTAAAAGTTGTAAATTTTACGCATAGACTATCCATATTTCGATCACTAAGAAGACTGTAGATATGAATTCGAGATACGGATGCGAGAGAATTACTATATTCCATTTTTGTTCTCTCAACTGGGTATCTGAATTTAAAATGATGTAACTTTATTGAAAAATTTAAATAAAAAATTTTTTTAATGTACCACGTTTTTAAAACGGACTAAAAAGTATAAAAAATAAATTGTCCTAACCCCGTACGTATAGATTTATAACCCTATAACGATTCTTAACTCCATAGAGATTGTCCAGAAAATTTGTGATTGTGAATTTTAATAGCTATGAAAATACTTAAATACTTGTAAGATTTAAAACAAAAACGTGGGGCGCATGCAATCGATAATATACGTGTTGATACATGAACATGAATAGTTCACCTAAGTCACTAACAATTTTATTGCATTGCAAATGATATGAACTGTTGTGTGAGTTTTCTCAACAACAGCTACTCTCTACACTCCTTACTATTATCGATTGCGTGCGCCCCACGTTTTTCGTTTTAAATCTTCAAGTATTTTCATAGCTATTAAAATACACCATCATAAATTTTCAGAACAATCTGCATGGGGTTAGGAATCTTTGTGAGGTTATAAATCTATACAGGGCTAAGATAAATTATTTTTTATTCTTTTTAGTCCGTTTTATTGTAACGGCCAAAAGAGGTGGTAATAGTACCATTTAAAACCAATTTCAGTGTTACACCATACATGAGATATTTAACACTGGACAAGCATTAATATCTCTAAAATAATTTAAATAATTAATTTATCATCCACGTCTATTGTGGACCTTAACGTATTTGAGAGAGTTTCATATTGATTTAACACTTTTAATAAAATAATAATTTGTATGACACAGGTACATTAAATATTTCAAACACTCTAAACTAGGTTGAACATTTGGGATTAAACAATTTAGACAAAGACTATCTATTAGAAAGCTAACTGGTAGCACTGTGTAAAGATTTCTTCGAATTGACGGTTTATATACCTGTTCGGGGTATGTAAGTGTATATGATAGATAGGCTAAGTGAGATATGGACTTGTTATAATAGGGATATGCTGACTCGCGATAAAGTAATCGAGTGACAGACAAAATGAAGTCATAAATATACAGACACTTTATCTATATTCATAATATTAAATACAGTTAATTTAGTGGTTGTTTACAAAGAACAATAGGATGTTTCGATTATTGATGAATACCTACATTTTTGGTATTCGAGACTGTGTAGCCGAATCTGTTCGTCATATTTAAAAATAGACAAAAATATACGTTACAGCTATATTAAAAAAATTTTTTATTTAAATAATTATTTTTTAATTTTTAGGGTTGTCTTTTATTTTTTAAGCATTTACACTTGATACTCGCACTTGTTAATAAAAAAATATTTATACTGTTTAGTGTCATATACGTATACACAAAAATTGTAATTGATTTTAAATTAACTTCCCGATGAGTAGAGACTTGAAATTTTAACATATTGCATTGTCATCCAGTTCTGACCTATGTTTAAACCTAAGGGGGCAAAAGGAGGCATTACCCCCTGGTAATTGAATTTACCCCCTACAAATTTAAAAAAATATATATATAAAAGAAAATTGCGTATTTTGCGAGCGAAGCGATCAAAAAATTTTTTAGGTAAATATCTGCATTTAGGCTTGCCCCCCTAAGAAATATGTTCACCCCTCCTGAAATAATGACGTGGCTATAGGCCTGAGCTCATCGGGAAGTTAATTTAAAGTCGATTTCAAAATTTATACCGGATAGACAGACAGACAGACAACAAAGCAAGTTAATAAAAACATGGTTCTATAGCTGTTCGCAAGAATATTTAAACAATGGTTTCTTGGATAAAAATATATATATTTTTTTTAAGGAGAAAAAAACCTTTGTTGCCATTCTGTATCTTAGACCTTTTGATAGATTAAAAAATAATGTGGGGCTGGAGCACATTCATCACTTATTTTAGGGATCACCCCCATCACATTTTAGAAGTCAAATATTTGTTTTATATTATTTCATTTTTAAACACTTCATACTCGACTCGACTACGTACTTACAAAATACATACAGAATCAAAAATCTTCGAATTTTGTAACTTTCTGGAGACCTTAATCTGAAGAAGAGGGTAAATACCTACCTACTATATATCGTAGAAGCATGAAATTTTGAGAACATAAGCTAATATCATTGAAGGTGATATTCCGGAGGGAAAAAAAGTCTAAAAAATTTTAAGGGTGCAAGGGGGTTGCAAATCCATAAGTTTAACACCAGGAAGTTTACAGGCTTTAATGATAGCTTAAAAACCTTTCTTAAGACAACGACAGTAAATTCTGAAAATTTCAACTTGATCTGTTCAGTAGTTCTGAAATGATGGCGTTAGCAACACACACACCTCCCATACACACAAACATATTTATAATTTTATATATATATACAACTTTCCTATTAATACATACAGGTAGTATATCTATTAGATAAGTTAAGAGTAGAAATCATGGGTGGAATGAAATCGTAACTTCACAACGGAGCTAATTTACGAAAAAAAAAAAAAATCGTCTTTAATGGAAAAACAATTTATAAAATATTAAACCAGCTTACGATAACATTTTCTAGTATCAAAGAGAAAGAAAATGTCCTGGTAAACATTCTGCGATCAAATATATGCGCATTCAACTTCGTAGACCTCATTTATTTTCGTGACAAACTCAATCTTCACTGGTGACGGATAATATATGTATATTCGACATTAACGTTTCCCCTTCAGCATAAATTTGCACAGCTACCTACAAAAAATCTGGATGAAAAAAGGCACCTAACTTATTACACGCCTTTGTGTTGCTAATTTTTTTCGTTAAAAGTAGCAATGAGAAATTGAGACTGACCATGAATAAGTAAATAATTTTGATCAAAATAACTGCAAAAGGTCGCAAATTCACAAAAAAAATAAAAAATTAAAAAAAAATAAAAACCAGCGCAGAATTACTTTGCTAGAAAACCCAGATTGCCAATTTACTTCTACAATTCTAAAAAAAACAATCATGAATTCTAGCAGGTGAAAAAATTGCAAAAAACTATCTATAGTTGTCGATATAAGTCAAACATATCGATATATCTATATTTCATTGTTACAGTTCTCAGTCAGTACAAGTAAAATAACCTTTTGCGCCGTAAATATAAAAAAGATACTTGAAGCAACACAGGCGACTTGCTTTTCTTCTGAAATTTATTTTTGTTTTATTTTTCTCTGAAACTATTGAATCAATAAGCACCAAACTCCTATCAGGCCTAATCTTACATAAGAACTACATTTCATGAAAATTTCAGCCAGATTGCTTTTGTAGTTTTCTCAAAATCAAGGACACAAAATTTACTCCAGAATTTTTTTTTTTTTAGTTCCCTCGGAAACAGCTGAACTAATAGGCACCAAACTTCTTTCAGACTTGCGCCTATGTAAGGAAAATATATATTGGGAAAATTTCAGCTCGGTCTCTTCAGTAGTTCCCTCAAAATCATAGAAAAACCACTTTTCCAGCAATTTTTTGTTTTCTAGTTTTCTCCAAAACTGCTGAACCAAATAGGCACCAAACTTCATTTAGACCTGCTCCTATATAAAGAGTGAAGAACTATCTCTCATGAAAATTTCAGTCCTATCTATTTAATAGTTTTCTTACAACCGTGAACACAAAATTTAGGCTATTTATAGGTACATACATAATTATATGTATGTACCTACATAAAAAAAAGTTAGGTCAAAATGGGAAAATGCGGTGTCAATCGTTTTCTTTTATTAAAAATCGGATAATTTTCCACCTCCTTATCCCTAACCCTTTAGTGGGGTCAATTTTAATTCCCAGTTTGCGAGCAAACCAAGTGAAAACAAAAATTAATTTCGGACTGTTCTTGACAGAACGAAGTCCGTCATCCTATTTTCATTCCAACGGCCAGCATTTACACAGTACAGTCAGCTCACGGCCTGATAACCTCTGTCAATGGGATCCGAAGAAGAATATTGAGAGAATGCACTAATTGAGTACCTAGTCTCTCATAAACGCAATAATCTCATTAAAACGTACCGTAAAATCGAGCACATGGATCATTATAACTGAAATATGCCAGTTTTTTCTACGCATTGGGAAAAAGTAATTTTGTTGTAATCTCGCAGTAATTTAATATTTATCTGACTAAATTTTCGGGTTTTGTTTTGATTACGGTTATTAAATTTTCGCCAATTTTATATTATTTTTTCGGTAGGGAGATAAGGAGATTACTACGTGACTTTTAAATGATTATTTTCGAATTTGTCGGGTTACTTTCAAACGATTATTGGAGCTGAAATAAACGAAATATTGAATTCCTGTCGAAAAAGCGCGAGTTGTGTAGTCGCGTTGGAGTATACACGAAATTATACATAATATGCGAGATTGTGAGCTGTCCCCAAAAGTGTAAGTTTTTTTAATTTTTAATTTTTGGGGGCAACGGTCAATAATCTACTTCGATCAACTTTTTTCATTACTTTTATATAAGACTTTTTCACGACTAGGTTGAGTGCTTTCAATTAGCTCTTCTAAAACAGTAAACTTATAGAGAAAGCGAAGTTTTCGAATAACGCAGCAGTAAAATTAAGTAGGTATCGCAAGTCACCTATTGAATCTATTATCATAAAATTCAGTCTCACTTTTTTTATATATTTATCCGCGTTTTTTGCAGCATTCACAACATTTTAATTTTGAAAAAAAATTAATCTTCTCTCACTTTACGATTTCTCAGCTACTATTTAAACTACAAAGCTGTGGTTTGTAAGCTATTGAAAAGAAGAGAAACTTTGCTAGAGTTCTCTGGCAAAATTAAAATTTTTTTTTATCGCCATTAGTTTTTTACAAATTGGCCATAAAAAAACTGCAAATTAATGAGAAATTTTCCATTTTTAAAATTTTTTATTTACTTTAAAAACTAACGATGACAGAAAAAAAAATTTTCAACTTTGACTTCCCCTATTTTTTCACAACAAATTCATTTTCACCATCAAATTTCACCTAAAATGAATAATTAATCACGAGATAACGGCGAGAGAAAATACGAGAACAAAATTGAGCGTTCTGCGTATTACCATATGTACCTGCGTATATATACATATATACAAAGTGCTTTCTGCAAAATATTTCGAAAGCATCGGACATTGAAGGTAACTCAAGGTAACTCGCATAAGTAGGTACATGATTTTGGTCATCTAGAAGTTGCAATTGGAGCGGGTTGAAAGGGGGGTAGACTTCTCCTCCAAAGGTATAGTCTATTATTATAAAACTCAATCCCGCACTTTTTGGGTATTTATCCGCATTTTTTTTACAACATTCACAACATTTTAATCTCACTTCATGATTTCTCAGCTACTATTTAAGCTACAAAGCTTAGGTTCGAACTATTGAAAAGAGGAGAAAATTTGCTTGAGTTCTCTCATAAAATTAATATTTTTGTACCCATTAGTATTTCACAAATGATCATAAAAAAACTGCAAAATAATAAGAAATTTGCCGTTTTTTTTATACGCTTTTATTCTGCTCACTCAATTTGTTGAAGTACACAGGATGACCAACTTCAGCGTTGCTTTCACGTGTTGCGACACACGCACACATACACTCATATCCGTTTATACCAATTGTTTTTTCAATTTTTGTTTGTTTCTGTTTCGGAAAAAAAGTGAGAAATTTTATTTTCTCTTTGGCCGTTATTTTCATCTTCAAATTATAAAAGCGTATTTTTTAAAAACTCCTTTTTAACCAATAACTTTTTTTTTAAGTTTTTAATTTGTTAACAATAAATTCATTTTCACCATCAAATTTCACCTATAATACGAATTAATCACGAGATAACTGCTGAGAAAATACAAGAACAAAACTGAATCGATCTGCGTATTACTGTATACGAATGGCTTTATGAATAATATTTTGTCAACTATCGGACTTTGTATGATTTTGGTCATCTAGGATTTATAACTGGAGCGGGTGGAGAGGGGGTGTAGACCCCTTCTACAAAGCTAGTAATAATATAAGATTCAACGATTGGATGAAATCGATAATAATACTCTATACATATACTATAGCATCGAATATGTATAGAATGGAAAAAGGGAGGAAAAAAAAGTTAGGTCGAATAAATTTAGAGGCAGATTACTGGTCTCAGTTTTATACATTGAAATTGAAGTTCAGAAAAAAAAAACTATCAAGTGTTAGATACGAATAAGCAATAAGAAAATAATCAAGATGAGAAATATATACAGATGGACGCCATGAATATTTAATACGTTCTAATTTTTAATAAAATCACATAATAGTAAGACATGTCGTCTTTAACTAAGTGTAGGTATGTATTTTGTGGAAAAATAAATAAATAAATTATATTTCCCTTTAGTGAGTAAAATCCTCGACGAGTTCGAGTTTGCACCTCGAGCCATAGGCGAGTGTTGCAAACATCGAACGAGTGGGGGAAGCTCACTTTGTGCTTATGTTGCAAACGCTATTTTTCCGAACATATCCGCCACGAAATTGGTGAAAGCACCTAATTGGTTCGTGGGCGGAGCAAAAAATTTTGGTAACTGGAGCAAATACTGGTTTCGCTCCTGCTATCCGCATTTTTGCTCTCTCTATCAAGATTTGATCATGGTTTACGAATTCATAATTTTGAGGTATGTGTTGAGAAAAAATTATTTCGATGATATTTTCAATACACACATTTATGAAAAAAAGGTTCAAAAGGAGGTGAGCGGTTAAGAGCTGTTTTTTTCTTCACCCATCACGTACATGTTCAAGAAGAAAAAATTTCATTTCAACTATTTATTGCTGTTTTGTAAGGTTGAATGTACGCTCTCTTCATTTTTATTATTACTTGTATTACAGTATAGGATTTGTAATACAAATATTAATTATGGCTTTTCAAATTTGGGTCGCTTATTATTTTTTCATCATTTTTGAGATTTAAAAGTCAAAGACACTATGTACCGGTATTTCCGGAAAACATCTTTAATGTATCTACATATATATGCAATAAATAGATACCTAAAACTTCAACAGGACGCCCTTACGACCACTGACAATGCTCTCAAATTTCCAAGTCCAAAATTATGACGTCATCAGCCTATT